>OU015495.1:138055823-138083323 GCA_907164885.2 Dolomedes plantarius | reverse complement strand
TTTTAAAAAAAAATTTCTTTTAAATTGCACTGCGTAATAGAGAAAGAAATTTTACACCTTGGAGCATTTTTTAATGCAAATAATATTTTAAAATTTAAATTATTCTTGGATAAAAAAATCTGGTTTAGTGTGTTTTAAACATTCATAAATTCCTTTGGTGGACGAAATTTATAAAATGACTCTATACCTAGACATACTAAGACATACTTTTTGGCCTAAGCTGTCACCGTTTAGAAGTTAAGGGGGGGGGGGGGGTGTAACGGATGTAGCTGGGAACCCTGTATGTATATGTGTGTGAATTTTGGTACTTTTCTGTTTAACTGTTTACTGCTTGCCCAAGCGATACAGACTGGTTTTGGTGCCCTGCCAAAATTATAACTCGCGACGCAGGACATCTGAAATTTTGCCTTCCGGAGGACCGTTATGGAGGAACGTAATCCTACGTTAAAAAGTAAATATTTTAAAATTTAAATTATTCAGAGAAAAAAAAAATCTGGTAATGCGTTTTAAACGCTCATAAATTCCTTTGGAGGAAGCAATTTATGAAATGAATCCTGTTGCAAGGTGCAGAAAAGTTCAGGCTATCTGAAAATACCATTTTTATTGGAATATTAGAATTTATGTAGCTGCAAATAGTAGACAGATTTTCTGCATAGGTTAACATTGGGGTGAACGAATCCAATAGGGGTTAGTACACAGCAGCCTTAAATAGGGGATGTAGAAATTTTAACACTCACTGGTGCTTCGTAGCCTGACATTTCAATGTTATTGTGAACGGTGATTTTATTAGGTTTACTATAAATAATAATAATAAACTTTTCCGTTTGCTTCTAGAAAAGTCTGATGCATTCTTTAGTTTATTTCCAACTGTTTGGATATATAAACTTTCGGACAACTTGCATTTTCTTTCTGCCATATCTTTTGCGATGCACGAACATTCCATTATGAAAATCACGTGTATGGGTAGGTCTTGACTTTTAGGATCATTTTTCAAACCTTATCTTTTAATAGTTTACGTCAATAACAGTATATAGAGAAGGTTTTTTATTAGTCTTTTTTTTTCATTTTTCAAGTTGTTTTTAATCACTGTACGAAAGAAAAGCTTTTGATACGTAATGACATATTAGGAATCGGAAGTAACTGTTTAAGATTTTAAGTTCTAAAAATTCTGCTATTTTGCTTTGATTTATGATTAATTTTAAATTTTGTGGTATTTTTAAAGACTCTTCTTCTTTGGAGATTTTAAAAGCATTTTTGTCGCAATATTAATTTTTTAGTTATTTTTCTCACACGTAAACCGTCTTCTTTACCTTCCAAAGTTTTTCATAAATCTACGTATAAATAAAGTTGTTAAAATATCATACTGTAATAATGGGACGTTTTATTGGGTATAATCTGTATTTAATGTAAAGGGAAGACTCTTTCGCACGATTCCTTAAGATATTTAAGTTAAATGAAGCGTCATTGTGACTTCGAAACTTTTGACTGACTTCTGAGCTTATGTAACAAAGTTTTCAAAATTTAAGTTGCGAAGTAATGCTTATTGTCAAAACACTTCTACGCGGTGCTTAAGAACAGATTTTGCTTTTATGCTGTACTAGCGGCCCGTCCCGACTTTGTCCGGGTTGAACAAAATATTATACCAATAAATTTCCAGTTGATAGCCAATAAATTGTAAATCTTTTTTACCTTAATAATAACCTAAATAATACTTTAAATTAATTTTATGTTAGTTAATAATTAAAATAAATTTTTTAAAAGAAAAAGGCGTGCCGCAGAACGGCTAGGTTCGAAACGCTAGCGTCAGAACAGAAGCCCACAGCGATAGCACCACGATAAGGATCGTTGAAATCTTCGGAACAAAAAGCGGTAGAAGAGAGTAGCGGAAACAATGGAGATTGTTAGGATTAAGCCCCTAACTTTATTTCTACTGATTAGATATACATAATATATAGCCTATGTCCATCTGGAATAATGTACCTTTCAAACAGTGAAAAAATGTTCAAATAGGTACAGTGGTTCTGAAGATTACCCTCCACGTACAAAATCGCTCTCTCTTTATATATCAGTATAGATAAATAAAACACTCGCAAACATACTCAAAAACCAGCTTTTTTTTCTATTTTTTAATGACATTTCCTATCTTTTATGTAGTTTTCTGTTATAGGAATTTTACAGTTTTTTTTATAAGTGTATTATAATGACTTAATTTAACAACGGTGTTCAAATTCTAAGACAAGTTAACAGTTTTAAGATTTAGAGAAGTTTTTTCTGTAATTTTAAAGTAAAAATTCTTCTTCAGAATGCGTTTAGAGAGTCTACTTCAATTTTTTAAAGTTTATACATTTAAATTTGTAAATATTCTTCTTACTTACTTAAAGTTGTTTTTAATTACCATAACTCGAATTTTGAGGCATAAATAAATCTTTAGTTGAACGTATAATTACTTGCTATGTTAACTATTGAATTTCAATTTCCATATAAGTTAAATGTAAATAGTGAAGTATCCTCGAGTTCAAGGTTGATTTTGTATATTATTTCGTTATTTTTTTATGTGATCGAACAAAAGTGTTTACCTTCCTTTTTCTTTGACTCTTGCAAAGTCTTCTCATTGCTCTAAAATTTAAATGTTTCTAATAAGTACAGAGATATGCAATACTTCACTTAAAAGGACTTATATATATAATGAATTAATCACTTAGAATTAATTAGAATTCAGAGATGAACTACGTAGAAGTTTAAAAAAAATACTTGTGTTTGAATAAGGGTATTTTTGTTCAAACCTCTGCTGTTATTTAGTAGAAGAATAGCTGAAGTGTCTTTACAAGAAGCTTATAATATTATATCATATAATGTTTAGATATTTTTTCATTTTAAAGCTGCATTAAAAACTATTATTAAAGTTAAGAATTATATATAACTTTAAACAGAAAATCCTGAAACCCAGAATGTCGTAAACAGACGCCAAATTTTAAAAAAAAGTATACAGTTCCCACAGCATAATGTGACTCATGAAGATGGACTAACAAACGCAATGTATATGATAACTAATTATAACTAACACAATGTATATGATACCTAACTGTACCTAACCCAATGTATATGATCCTGTAAAGATGACAGTGCCCCGTGCACTGATTCCTAGCATCTTTAAAAAGTGTTTGACAAAAAAACTTTTCATTTTATATTTAAATAATTTTGCATTTTAAGCTACATAATGTCTTTGACATATTTTTGACTGTCCAGCCATAGTGGCTGTCATTTTCAGATAATTTTGCATTTTAAAGATACATAATGTCTTTGACATATCTTTTCTGTCCAGCCATTGTGGCTGCCATTTTTAGATAATTTTGAATTTTAAAGCTACGGCTGCCATTTTAGATAATTTTGCATTTTAAAGCTACGGCGGCCATTTTAGATAATTTTGCATTTTAAAGCTACATAATGTCTTTTACATATCTTTGACTGTCCAGCCATTGTGGCTGCTATTTTCAGATAATTTTGAATTTTAAATATACGGCTGCCATTTTACATAATTTTGCATTTTAAAGATACATAATGCCTTTGACATATCTTTGACTGTCCAGCCATTGTGGCTGCCATTTTTAGATAATTTTGAATTTTAAAGCTACGGCTGCCATTTTAGATAATTTTGCATTTTAAAGCTTATAATGTTTTTGACATATCTTTGACTGTCCAGCCATTTTCAGATAATTTTGAATTTTAAAGCTACGGCTGCCATTTTAGATAATTTTGCATTTTAAAGATACATAATGTCTTTGACATATCTTTGACTGTCCAGCCATTGTGGCTGCTATTTTCAGATAATTTTGGATTTTAAATCTACGGCTGCCATTTTACATAATTTTGCATTTTAAAGATACATAATGCCTTTGACATATCGTTGACTGTCCAGCCATTGTGGCTGCCATTTTTAGATAATTTTGAATTTTAAAGCTACAGCTGCCATTTTAGATAATTTTGCATTTTAAAGCTACATAATGTCTTTGACATATCTTTGACTGTCCAGCCATTGGGGCTGTCATTTTCAAACTTGTTTAGTCGCCGCAAGAACAGCCCACAGGCACCTGATCTGGAAACTGCTGTTATCCTGGCTTTTGGTTCTATTTAAGACCTTTTTCTTCTGCACTATTCGTAGATATGACAACAACAACAACAACAAAGCTACATAAAAATCTGTAATAAACGTTAAGAGTTATATCTAACTTTAAATAGAAAATCTTGAAAACCAGAATATCTTGAACAGACGCGAAATTTAAAAGAAAAGAAAGTATAAAGTTCCCACAGCATCATTATGAGTCACCGTAAGATGACTGTAACTAACACAACATATACGATCCTGTGAAGTTGACAGTGCACAATGCACTGATTCCCAGCGGATTTCAATCGCCCGAGAGTCCTTTCGGTGTTCCGCGCATTGGTGCGTCACTCCGCTCGCCTGTAGTCGATGGAAAAAACGCTCGAAGGAGGAGAAGGGAGGGAGTGAAGGAAAGGGAAAGTTATGGCGAACGGACGGATGTGATATTGCCTGGGAGGAAATCTGTAATGGGATGATGACTATCTCCATGTTGCAGTTGACAGGTGCTGAAGGGGAAGATGCTTTGTAAAAATTCAAGAGGAAAGTTTCAGTTGACATAACCCGAGAGTTTTAACTTTTTAAAGTTTATTCTTTCTTCTGCATTTTTATTTCATGTGCTTTTTATGGATCTGTGTCAATCAGTAGATCGCATTCAAAAACTCGGGGAAGAAATTGTGAGAATTATAATTTTTGAAAACAATTTTCTTAGCGTCTGAAGTAGACGTTCGCAAGTTGTGCGTCGTACGGGGGGGGGGGGGGGGGTCGAGAAAATAATTGAAGGGGTCGCGGTTAGTTTAAAACAAATTTGCATCATACTGAATTATTTAATTGAAGAATATGTTATAAATATGCTATTCATTTTTAAGTCATGACCTTTTTTTTAATTCAAATTTTTGTTCATTTTTACCTGTATGAAATACAAATGCATATTAATAATTTAATATGAAGTTTAAGTCACATGAGATTTGAGGAAAACAAGTGCAGAAGATATGTAAGACTTTTTTTATTGTTGTTACGAAAAATAAATATGAACCCAAAATCTGCAGTTCATTGATTTTTGAAATAGTTTGTCAAAATTTGCTTATTTCTTTTTGCTAGTTTTTTGTTAACACTTTCATAATAAAAAAAAAAGTTGCTGCTACCAAAAAATTTTCATTGGGGGGTTGAGTGATTTTTTTTTATTTAAAGAAAGGGGGTCACGGTCTAATAAATTTTGCGCACCGCTGGTTTAAAGTCTTGGAATTATTGTAATGTGAACCATCTGACCGTTAATCCTTGATATAGTCATTGAAGTGTTTAAAGCGCAGGAAAATTCTAAGGTAATTTAAGGATTTCCTCAAAACCAAGTTTCTTCTCCATTTATATTTGGATGTTTCGTGCATTAAAATTTGGAGTTTTCTTTCAGATTCCGTCTGTATTTAAAAGCGAAAATTTATTCCTATATATCAAAACTATGGAGAAATTTTGAGTCTGAAAGAAGTAAAAAGAGTCAAGTAGGCCTGAGTTCTAAATACAAGTATTAGTTTTTTTACCCTCCCTTTCAGCTGAGTCGAGTTTAAAAGTAGTTTTCTTCTTTATTTTCTGTTTTTATAATGCCTCTAGCAGTTTATACGTTAGCTAGCTTGAAAGGAAAGGAAATCTCTGTCTATGAATTTTCTGTGATTGTATACCGTTAGGACGCAAGAGAATTTAGAGAATAAACAAATAATGTTTAACACTATGCCCTGTTCACATAGGAGTACGTTAGCGGAAGTGTGAAAGGAAAGATGGCGTTTAGACGAAAATAAGCCAATCATAGGCGTTAAAATGTTCGTTGCTAATCGTTTGGAGGTTTGTCATTGGATAAATATATTTCAATACTTTAACGCTTCCGCTACTGGACTCCTATGTGAACAGGCCCTTAGTTTCTTTGTGTTAGCAATAACAATAGTTGTATCAGTAAGTTGTATCAGCAAATAAAAAATAATGAAAGCATAGAGTAAAGGAAAGAATAGCAGATTTTAGACCTAAATACTAGTATGATCCTTCTAAACTCCCTTGTTTCTGTATCACTCTCGAAAGAAGTAAACCAAATTATAATGTCTTTAACTCAATGGTGTTGCTTAACCCTTTCAGGGGCAACAACCTGTACCATTTGCACGGTGCAGATTTTTTTTTCTCGATTTTTTTAACCAAAAAAATCTTGAAAAATTTTTCCATTAAAGGTTGTGATATGATTTTACATCTTTAAACTCATAACAGAGGGCAGCAGAAGACATTTTTCTGATCATTTAACTGAAATACATTGAATGCAAGTGAAAGAAGGGTGAAATTTAAGCGTTTGTACTGTGCAAACACCGCCCCACAAAGGGTTAAATGGATGCTATTTAATTTTCCTTACTTATTCTTTCCATTTTTTTACTCTGATGTCCTATTTTGTTATATATTTCAGGGACACTGATTTAGAAGTGATCTAAAGTTTCGGGAGTAGCTATACACAGTACAGTTAAATATGTAAAAACTCACTTCGACATTGTTTCTGTGACGTTAGAAAAGAATCGAACTTTTGAGGCTGAAAAAGAGAGATAGGTAGTCGATGCAATGTGTGTGTGGGTCAAGGAATTTTGATATTGTGTATGAAGAAGTTGTCCTTTAAAGCTTTAAAGATCGATCAAGAGATAACTTCATAGTAATACTACGATTAAATTAAAATGAAACAGGCTTTTAATACTTGCATGACCCCATTTGTAAGAATTTTGAAAAAGGTGTTGAATTATAAAATTCAAGTTTTTAAAATTACCAATAATTTCAGAAACAGAGAACTAGACGCAAAAACTATGGTATGTAACATCTTTATATATAGTTAAAATCATTTTTAAGTTGCATTAATTATATATCAATATCAGACTGCATCTCGTCTAAGCGTAAAAGAAATTTCTCTGCATTTGATTCAATTTTGAAATTATTCAATAATTTCTTTTAAATATTTAAGCAATCGCAATTCAGACTAGAATTTTATCTAGTTGTCGTATAATATTTAATGTTTTGACGTGGTGTATCTCTACTTAAGGAGAAAATTAAAAAAAAAATTAAAATTTTCTACTGGTTTATACTTTAGCTTAGAAGTCAATATTGTATGGCGATAACATTTAGGAAATTAAATTTTGCAATAAATGATGATACAATCCCTTTGACTTGCCCCGTTATTTTAACAATCTATATTGGTAATGTCATTCACTGGAAAGAAATTTCAGTTAGATTACTGTTAGTTTAAATTGAATAAGTACATGTTTAACCCTTTTAAAGCTATCATGAATAGAACTTTTTCTCCAAGCGAATTGAGCTTCAAAGGGATTTCCTTTTATGTCAGCTTTAAAAGGTTAAAGATTGATGAGGTTTTTTTCTTTTTTTGTCTATTATATGATGAAAAAACCCTATAGAAATAACTCCTCGTTAGTTACGTTTTTGAGCCCAAAGAAAGATCTCTTCTTTCGAAGATAGATTTCGAATTCTGTAAGAAGGAAATAGAACTATTATAACCTTTCTTTTGATTAGTTAAGGACTCGTTATCGATGAAAATAAATCTAAAAAATCTAATTACATGAAAGAAAGTGGAAGGTAACTATAATATAAATAAAGTGTCATATGAAAAAAATGGGAAAGTTAACTTGAATAGAATTATATGAAAAAGAATTTCTATCAAAATCGAAACATTTATCGCAAATTTCAAGACTTTATTAAACAACTTCTACCTTTTTATTTATTTTACACGACTCTATTTGCACTGGAGAAAAAAAATTTAAATCAAATTATATTTCTTTTCTGAATCAAACTACGAATAGAGAATTTAAAATTTTATGTCACTCATTAAGGTCGTCTCGTTTTAAGCACGTTTAAAATGCTTCATTAGATTACTTCAAACAATTTCATTTGGATAGCTTGCGTGTAATGCATGCATGGTTCTTTGATAATGCCTGAATTGATTGGTTGTCGGTACCAGGAATCAAACCTGGGAAATCTGAACAGGAGTAATATAATCTCTTACATTGCTAGGATAACTTATTAGTGAGAGTACCTGTTTTGAGATGAAGAGACACGCGTCGGTTCCCCGTTCAATCGAAAGGGCGGAACCATAGTATCTAATGCCCAAGGACAATGTCTAAGTTAAATCCCGCTCATTTACAAGATGAATGGAAATTGAAGAATCTTAATTCATGCCTGCTGGAATTACGCTCCACTGGCATGTCGCGTTGCCTGTAGTTGTAAGCCATTATTATCTTAAACGTTTTGCGATGGAAGGTATTGAAATTCAGTGACATTAGAAGACAAGAATTTAGAAATTTATAAAGCTATATGTAGTTTTCAGTACGGAGAATTTCGACTGTGCAGTTCCAGGGCCGCCCAGAGACTTTACGGGGCCTGGGGCAAACTTTTGTTGGGGGCCCCAAGAAAAATAAAAAAATGGAAAGAGACGAAAACATACATTCAAATTAAGTTACTCATACTTAAAATTTTATTACATGAATGATTAACATAATTATTATATTTCATTGCACTGTTCTCTTGTTATATTTTCTGAGGAAATCTAATAAATAATTTTTTTTAAATTTTTGGGGCCCTTCCAGCAGTTGGGGGCCTGGGGCAAAGTGCCGAAAGTTGCTGCCCCCCCCCCCCCCTCTGGGCGGCCCTGCGCAGTTCTGCTTATTTACTTTTTTCAATAATAACTTCTTTTTCCAATTATATTTTCAATAAATTTTACTTTTTTTTCAATAATAGTCTGTAAACTAATTCAGATTATCTGTTTCTGTTTTTTTTTCTTGTTCTTATGTGGAAGAGAGGGCACTACCATAACGATAAATGACAATATTCTTCATTCGATGAAACTTTATTTTCTGGATCTACAAACTTTATAAATTTCTATTTATAAAGCTATATATAATTTTCAGTAACTTCAAATGCTACAAATTTTATAAATTTCTATTTATAAAGCTATATATGATTTTCAGTATCTTCAAATGCTACAAATTTTATAAATTTTTATTTATAAAGCTATATATATTTTTCAGTACGTTGAATGTCGAATGTGCAGTTCCATTTATTTACATTTTCAATAAATTCTTTTTCCAATGATATTTACAATAATTTTTACTTTTTACGATAATAGTCTGTAAACTAATTTAAACTGTTTCTTTGTTGTTGTTGCTGTTGTTGTTGTTTGTTTGTTTTTTACTTTTTTGGAGGGGAGAGCGCTACCGTAACGATAAGAGACAATATTCTCCATTCGATGAAACTTTATTTTCCGTATCTACGAATGCAAAAATTCTGTTATCTTCAGTAAGCTAACTAGTTAAGGCCTAGATAAATACAGTTCTTTTAAACCCAATAAAAATAAAATTCTAAAATTTTTTACTGTGATCTTAATGTGACCTTATATCTCTTACAGCTGAATAGAATTCATTTCAATGTTTAACTCAACGGCTAGTTCATCATAAATTTTATTTAGTTCCTCTTCCAAATCAAAATAAGCCTCAATTATATACGATGTGACGTATTTGTATATTTCGCCCTCCTACAACTTCTTTTATATTTTTGTTTGTTCTTACGCATTTATGTAACGCATTTATTCCTATAACATTATATATAACAGTATAACTTTGAGTATTTTTTTCTGCAGTTCAATTCTGTAAAAATGGTACACAATAGCACCATATTTGTAAGAAAGAATAAGGTATGAGTAGAATCAGAATAGAATACATTTAAATATAATAAATTTGGGTCAGAGTTTGGGGGATTTTCAATGATGATTTTTATTATATTTAATTTAAAATTAAAACTAAACAATGGGAGTAAATGGTTTTGAGATATTACTATAAATAGTTCGAAATTTTAAAGGGGTGTGGATTTCGGTTAATTTCTGCGATACCTTGTGATAATAACTCGCTGTCTCCCAGTGGCTAAGTGGTTAAGACATCAGCCTGCCACGCCAGGGGACTGAGTTCGATTCCCGCGTAAGACTTGGTTGTATTCTGAGGAACCGGTCAGTCTTCCGCCTGCAAAAGGAGGCCCCGTCTAGAAAGGGGAGGTGCAACCCATCGTCCATCGCCGGTGTCATCGTTTGTTAATAAAATTCTTCTGTGATTGTGTGATTTGTGTCTCTATTTCCTTGCATTCATACGTACGCCGGACTGGGTTGTAATGTCGTCAGCCCCCAGGGACATTGGCCACAAAAAAACAAAAAAAAAACTTGCTACGTCTGTCAAAGGAAGGAATGTTGCTAGATAACTTACGTCAGTTAGTCTAACATTTGAGAAAATTTTTAGTACAATGAATTACTTTAATTTTTCTTCACTGACTGTATACTCTCTAACATATAAAGTATTGGCCAATTTATGGTTTTTATGGCCATTCGACCAATTTGTGACTTACTAAAATTTCTCCATGAACTTCCTTTTCTCTTAATTAACCCGGCCTCCATCTGCCTCGTAAACAAATATTTCATTCATCGCAGCTTGCTTTCCAAATAGTAGTAAAAACAAACTGATACATTACAAAGGTTCTTCCATTTAAAGAAACGTTTTGGCCTACTCACTCTTACTGGAAGCCTCCATTTGCGAAAATTTATGTCGTTTAGTGAGAGTCCGAAATGATGTTTTTGATAGAATTTCCCGCGTCTGCTGCTACCATAGAAGACCAGAACGTCAACTTACTCGAAGATTTATGTCTTCCTCATAGTTAGCTCTCAAACATAATTTTTTCGGAAAAGAATTTGTTCTCTTTACGGTTTTTTTTTTTTTATTTTTTTGCAATTGGTGAAGTAACATAGACTCAGGAATAAGATTCATTCACGCTCCAAACCATAAACTTATGAATCTTCCGTTCTTTTCTACCGGAAATACGCTTTTATTCAAGCGATTTCACTGTATATCAGTCGTAACGTCCGGTCAGATGATTTAGTATGATTTATTCAGTAATTTAGACCTAACATGATCACATTTAACTACTTACAATGGCTATCTATGACTACTGCAATTATTATTTAAGGCAAAGGCTACACGATTCCATTATGTCTAGACCAAGAGTATTGACTAAATATTAAAAAGTTATTAAGCCACCTACAAACATACCTAGCTACCAGTACATGCATTTTACATTGCATTTACTGGCTTCTCCTACAAGCGACTACATGCATCTGCATTTTATTCAACAGAGAGAAACCTAGGTTGAGTTTTCGAGTATGGGCTATTCAGCTTGATATACCAGTTGAACAACGATGGGAAAAAGCAGTTCCTTGTGACTAACTACTGTGTACTTAAACTGGTGACACACTATTCCTATAATTTTCTAGTCCGCAAGGTACATAGTGTTGAGAACCTCAAATTGAGAGAGCCGGAAGATGGCCGAATGGCTAGGGCACTGGCATTCGGCCAGTTCTGGCAGTTTGTGGGTTCAAATCCCACTCTTGGCATGGACGTTTGTAGCCGTTCGGAATCGGCTTTGAGCAGTAGGTCCTGGTCTAATTAGCCCTCGTGTAGAAAAAATTGATCGTAGCGCTCCAAACCCACCTCAAATTGAGTACAAAATATAGGACAGTTCATAGATGATGAAAAATGCAATGAACACTCTCTCGTGATAGGAGACTCTAAATGCGGTAGAACATGCTTCTATCGCAGATATCATTACTGGTGACGGTATTTATTTTTGTCATTAACCAGTCCACTATATAAATAAATCAGTTACTAACAAAATTTTAAAAAATGCTAAAGATGCATGCTAGAAATTCAGTTTAAAGTATAACGAATCGTTCGCTGTCAAAATATAAGCAGATGACGTAATAAAAGGCTCGAGGTAGCCTAGCGGTAGCGTGTCGGCTTTCGGTGCTGAGGGTGCTCGGATCGAATCCCGACAAGTGTCGTTAAATACCTCCGTGTCTAGGCTGCATATGGGCACTTTAAATCCGTAGACCGTAAAGTCCCTCTATGAGGCCAGAGACGGTGGGAGATGGCACGATCCCCCCAGATGCCGTCTCTGGGGTCGCTCGATCAAAATTGCGGTTGCACCTGGCTAAATTGGACTCCGACCCTTGTGGTGTTATTTTAAACCGGAGCCGCACCTCTCAGCTCGCTAACCTATATGGACCTAGTCTGGAATTAATTCTGGTCAGAGGGCATTAGAGACAACAACAACAACGTAATGAAAAAAATTACCCCTGCATATTAAAATTGAAAATTATTACAGAATCTTTTTTTATCTTAAAATATTCAGTGAGACATTTCCTCTAATGTTATTCATATTGCATTTCCTTAATTTCTTTTGCAAAACGTGTAATAAGTTAGTACGCTATGAAGCCACATTATATTTCTGTAATTCTTTTTTGTTAATCAGCCCGTTAACCTATATGGACCTGGTCTGGAATAAATTCTGGTTCAGGGGGCATTAGAGACAACAACAACAACAACGTAATGAAAAGAAATTACTCCGGCATATCAAAATTGGAAATTATTACAGGATCTTTTTATTTTATCTAAAATATTCAATGAGACATTTCCTCTAATGTTATTCATATTACATTTCCTTAATTTCTTTTGCAAAACGTGTAATAAGTTGGTACGTTATGAAGCCACATTATATTTCTGTAATTATTTTTTGTTAATCAGCCCGCTAACCTATATGGACCTGGTCTGGAATAAATTCTGGTTCAGGGGGCATTAGAGACAACAACAACAACGTAATGAAAAGAAATTACTCCGGCATATCAAAATTGGAAATTATTACAGAATCTTTTTATTTTATCTAAAATATTCAATGAGACATTTCCTCTAATGTTATTCATATTACATTTCCTTAATTTCTTTTGAAAAACGTGTAATAAGTTGGTACACTATGAAGCCACATTATATTTCTGTAAATCTTTTTTGTTAATCATAAGAGCCCTTCATGGAGCGTGAAACGAATGAAATATTAGAAAGGCAGGCCTCGGCTCGCTCATTCCTATTCCAGAAACGTACGATGGAACCAGCGTTTGAAAAGTACATTTTCCCGAGTTCGGGAAAATCCTCTGCGAGACGTATTTAATAGAGTGTTATCCCCCCGTCTAATATATGACACCATCACGTAGGATTTTTGCAGACCTTGTCATTATTTTTTAAGACTTCGGGAAAAAGTGATTTCTGTATTGCTTTTGAAACTATATTCCCTACAAAATGCCATTAAATAAATGCGAAACCTGTCATTCTAATATGAATAGTCACTCAGAGTTTTAACTGCAGCTGCCAAGTTGTAATAAAAAGTATTTATTACTTTTCCGTATTTTTCTGTTTTTATTTTAAGCATAAATTATTATAATACCTTTTTAAGATGTGCGCTAAGAATTAAACTCGGATGCAAAGTTATTTGTAGGCTTTATTTAACTTTATACATACTCACATAAGTAAATATTTATGTAAATTTTTAAACTATGCAAATTTCATGAATGAATTATTGGCCATTTTGAAGCAATATTTGGCACATAAGATGAGTTGAATAACATAAAATAGCATTTAAAATTATTATTATTTTTATTTATTTTAAGCATAAGTGTTATGCGGATTTATTATTTTTAACGTATACTAGATATCCAACGCGGATGCGAAGGTATTTGAAGGCTTTGCATAACTTAAATGCACACTCACGTATGTATGTACATTTATGTAAAAATTTAAATTTTTAAATTTGAATTACTATTTTAATTACTATATTTTGAATTACCATTAAGAAATATTAGTTACTAGATATTCAACGCGGATGCAAAGATATTTGAAGGCTTTGCATAACTTAAATGCACACCCACGTATGTATGTACATTTATGTAAAAATTTAAATTTTGAAATTTGAATTACTATTTTAATTACTATATTTTGAATTACCATTAAGAAATATTAGTTAATAACACTGGAGATAAATTGAATAATACAAATTGGTGTTTAAAATTTTTCATTTTATACACTCATTTTTTTTTTCTTAGGCGAGTGAAAATAAAATACAGTAATAAACAGACATGCACAACTTTTTAAAAGCCAAAATAAAAACGAAGAATGGCAACTAGTTTTAAGCCTGTTAATATGACTCTACTTCAGGCCAGTGAAAATAAAGTACAATAATAAACAGACACGCACAACTTTTTAAAAGCCACAATAATAACGAAAAATGGCAACTAGTTTTAAGCTTGTTAATATGACTCTACTTCAGGTCCAGAAGGATTTGATCTAATTGCCTCCATGGACAATTCAAAAATGCATTTGGGTATGTGTATTGTCTGTGTGGAATTGTTGCTACAGACAATACACAAATGCACCCGTGAATCGTCCATGGAATCGATCGCAGCTAATACTCCCCGCCCGCCCTTGTAAAGTTGATTTTGAAATGATTATGGCTTTTCTAATCTAAGTAATGGATGCAGACGAATTCGCAAAAGAAAATGAAACTTTTGTTCTAAGTTACCGGGTCAAACATAATAGTGTGCTCTTCAGTTTTTTAATGCGTTACTGACTGACTTTATAATAGTTTTAAGTGCGAAATGTAAACTGTAACTGAACTAAAATTCAACTTAAATCATGATTCACTTAAAAAATCTTTGTTTAGAATTTTATTTGTTAATTTTGATATTATTTTACTCGTTTTAAAATTCTCACCTTCATTGGAAAAATATATTAATGTGTGTTGTTATTTTAATTTATATGATGTAAGATCTGTATCACATGTCAAGATGATTGAGAACAGCCAAAGTTTTGAGCAGCATAAAGTGGGAAAAAAGACAAATTAGTTCAATAAGGTATTATTATTATCTAGTCGTTACGATGTTACGCGTCACGAATCAATTTGAGATCATTTTTTATAGATTAATAACCGTTTTTACAGCACATTAACTATTCACTATAAATTACAGCGGGTTTTCACTGACAGCAATATGCAATATTTTTTAAATATATTTATATATATATATATATATATATATATATATATATATATATATATATATATATATATATATATATATATATATATATATATATACAGTGGAATCTCGATCTATCGTTTTCGAAGGGACTGACTGAACTAAACGATGGATGCGGGAAAACGATAGATGCGGAAACATTCAAAAAAGTATTAACATTCCTTAAAGTTTGCTATCCCTAAAATATATTTACTCACATACATAAATGCATACATACCTGTAGTGTAACTGAAGATAAAATTACAAAGTTGTACTGAAATCCAAGATAATAATAATAAAAAAAGAAATATACGTAGGTACACAGGAATTTTGATTCAAAATAAAAGTTTTTAATCTTCGTTTGTTTATTGGCGGTTTTCTTTCCACAAGTAAACAATATTTTTTCTGTGTTGCAAATTGCATTCCTTTCGGTATCGGTTATTGTGTGAGAGTATAAAGAAGCGTCAGCCGGGAATCGTTTGTAACTAGAACCATTTCATTCCACTGGATGGGATTCGACATAAGACCACCAGGAAGTTCTGCTTCCGGGTGAAAGCCTTACCGGCCAGTGTAGAGTGCAGCAATCAGAAACTTTTCACACCCTAGTTCAAACACCAGGGCGCCTCCATCCCAAGTCCAAGAGAAAAGTCAGAGGACAGCAGGAACCGCTCAGGTCGGCTGACTGTGACCCATTGCTGATAAGAACAGAAATGTTGAATAGTCGGATAATTTAAGAGTTTTCGAAAATAGGATACTTCAGGGGCTAAAGAATTAAGGAACACCAACGACGAACAAATAATGGGAGTGGTACGATTCTGCGAAACCAGGCTTAACAGGAGAGAACAAAAATTCGATACCGTGCATCTCAAATGTTCTGCTCATTATTTAATTAGAGAGTCATTATAGCTCAATCCAAACATTTATATTTCAGGTTCAGTATTATGAAAAAACGATCGATTGGTAAAGCTGCGATATTCTGAACGAATATTGCGGGAAAACGATGGATCGAGGAACGATCCATGCGGTCTGTTTTTGCTTGTTTTCTATGGAATTTATTCGAGACTGGATGAAATAAACGATGCATACGGGAAAACGATCGTTCGGGGAACGATCTATCGAGATTCCACTGTATATATATATATATACCCCTCTACCGCTGATAAATTCAGCAGCTAAGCCATATTCTGCCATTTTATGAAAAATATCGATTTAACAAGTCTTTTTTTAGTTATAATCTAAAATAATTTATTAATTCTCTTTTTTTATTAACATGGCAATATCCTCTTTATGAGACTTGATCAAGTCGACTTCTATTTAGTTCGGTTCAATAACTTTTTGGTTTACCTCTCTTAACCAAGTAAACTCGTTAGTGATCGGACGATCGCTCAACTGTCAAATTTATGCACGAAACAAAACCAGCGTCATTATTTTTTTTAAATAGCATGCGAAATTAAGTTTGATGACCTAACATTCTCTCAACATTGTATATTTTAAAATAAAACTAAGCCGTATAAATCAAAATAAATCATCTGCATACTTAAACATCTCTGAATAATATATAATAATAATAATTAGCAATGCAATTAATTTTACGAAAAATATTTATTAACTAATCTTTTTTTTAGTTATAAGCTAAAATAATTTTTTAATACTCTTTTTTATTAAGATGGCGATATCTTCCTTTTAGTGATGCGACATCGATAACAAAACATCGATGTTTTGAAACATCGATATTCAATATTAAAACATCGATGCTAATAAAACATCGCCCAAAAACCATCGATGTTTTAGAACATGCATGTTTTAAAACTGGTTTAGTAATCTCTAACATTAATGTTACTTCGTGGGGGAGGGGGTGATTTAATTTTACTCTCTGATTGGGCAGACACAAATGACAAAAACTTGGTTGCTTTGGGCTACACTGATGACTCAAAATTCTCGTTGTAAATACCGCCATGTTTTGCCTTCAAATGTCCAGATAAATTCGTGGTATTGCCAGAAGTTTTGAGGGACTTAAGAGAAATATTGCATTTCGCCAATTTGTCAGAGGTTTGTCAGAGGTTTTGTCAGAGGTAAAATATTTCCAAACGGTACTTTTGGGAGGCATCTTACTAATAATATTAACGTCAACTTATATAAAACTAGCACAAAACAAAGACTTAAATGGATGCACTCGTGTATATACTATTGTAAAATAAAACCCCATGGGAGGTTCTGGAGTGTCAGGAACATTCCAAGCGCTCTGATTGGTTCATTGGTTGTTAATTGCCATTTGTCTGTTTGCTAAGGAATCATTCCCCCTTTTGTATTCGTCCTTTTCAGAATTCAGACTTACATTTACTGAGTGTGAAAATTATGCTACGTGGTAAATTTTTTAATTACGGTACTTTTTCATTAAAATAAACATCGAGACAACGTAAAACATCGAGCACAAAACATCGATGTTTAAAATATCGATGTTTTTATCAAAACATCGATGTTTTGAAAACATCGACATCGATGTCGCATCCCTACTTCCTTTTGAGACTTTATCAAGTCGACTCCTATTTACGTCGGGCCCGGACGATGGACGAATGGCTAGGGCGCTGGCATTTGGTACCAAAATCTGGGTTCGAATCCCACTCTTGGCATGCACTTTTGTAGCAGTTCGGAATCGGCATTAAGCAGTAAGTCCCGGTCTAATTAGCCCTCATGTAGCAAAAATTGACCGTAGCGTTCGAAACCAACCTATTTAGGTCGGCTCAATAACTTTTTTGTTTACCTCTCGTAACCAAGTAAACTCGTTAGTCATCGGATGATCGTTGAACTGTCAAATTTATACACGAAACAGAAACCAGAGTCGTTTTTTTTTTTAAATCGCGTGCAAAAATATGTTTGGTGATGTAATTCTCCCAACATTGTAGACTTTAAAATAAAACTAAGATAAGTAAAACAACATAAATCTTCTACGTACATCTACGTAACAACATAAATCCTTTACGTACTCTGAATAATATAAAACAAGTAAGAGGTAAAAATAAAGTTACGATTTTAATCGAATTAATTTATAAATTTTTCAGTATAGCACCATTAATTGCACAATTATTTTTATATTTTATGCCTATTTGGACTGCACAAATTTCAAATGAATGGATCAATTAATTTAACAGATCATCTTGCATAAAGGCGTATATTCAGATAATGAGATCAAAGGGAAGTCGTACCAATATACCATATTCTTTTTTGGAACGGTGATACTTTACATATCGTTATAATATTTATCAAGATTTTGGCCCTAGGCAAAAAATTTTACATGCTAAGTTTTATATTTCGATAGTAAATTTGTTGGAAAGTGAATCAAATTTTGAAAAAAAAACTACCGTACTGCATAATGTTAATGGTTTCAATTTTAAGGAATTACAGGCGAGTATCTTGACGAAATGGCATAAATAAAAGAATCAGAACTAGTGTAGGAAAATATCTATGAAAAGAAAATTAATGTTAGTAGAATTAGGTACTGAATTCAAATTTTTAAACTTTCATATTTCATCCTTAGGGGTGCAAAGTGGCTGTGAAATAGCCGTGAGTAAAGAGAAAAATGCAAAACTATTCTTAGATCATCGAATTTCTGCGACCGCAGAAAGTTTACGAGAAACGCATTTTAAAATTATTCAAAAATCATATGTAATAAAAATTGCTTTTTTAGCGTTAAATAAACTCCAAGTATATTTTCTATTTTTATAAGAGTTTTCCAAGTTCTTTTTTTTTTTATTTAAATTTTTTTAAGTTTTCGGATTAAATAAAATAAAAAAATTTATTCAGAGTGAAAAAAAATCCTCCATTTTTACCACCTTCTCCTGGTACCTATATTTAGAATCGTGACGTCATCAGTGCACTTCTGGACTGAATAAGAAGAAAAACGGGAAAAATAACTAACGAGATTGGAAAAAAAAGGAATTGCCCTAGGGACAAAATGCACGCGGCACCTCAACATGTTTTCTTTACTCTGTTTAAATATGTAATTTTATGCAAATGTGGCGGAAAATGTAACTTGGCTGTTAGAGATAAGGTCACGACTTGAGAAAGGTTGAAAAACTCTGTACTAAAACATTCGGAGGTTCTTCAACTCAACTAATCTAAAATAATAAATTAATGAAAAAAGCTATTTTCTTTTGTCCGGGAGTCTCTTGCGAAATAATTTTTGGTACATTGCCCCAGATCTTGCAGAATCAGTATATAATGAATTCAAATCACTTTAAGATTAATAAATAAAATTTTTAAGATTAATCCTCTAACTTAATAATAGTTTCTCTAAAATAACTCTTAATTTAAATTAATTTGTCAAAAACTTAAATTTTCAAGTAATTAAAGTTAATAAATTAATCAATAAATAAAATTTTCAAGATTAATCCTCTAACTTAATAATAGTTTCTCTTTATAATAATAGTTTCTTATAAAGAGAACTTAATAATAACTTAATAATAGTTTCTCTAATATCTCCAAATCTTAACTTTCTCTGTTAAACGTCAACCCAAAAATAATTTAAATTAATTTGTCGAATAACTTAGATTTTCAAGTAATTGAACTCTAATAATTGAATTAACTCCTAAGTAGTAAAAAATATCACCAAATCCTAACTTTCTGTTTTTAATTTTAGTATTAATTATATTAACTTGCATCAATCTCAAAGGGTATAATAGTTTACCACAATATCCCTACCGAGGGTAAAGAGCTTTATGCACTCTCCGGTATCTCATGAGTGGGTCTTTTCAACGTCAACGTCTCGAGAGCTTTCGCTTTAAAAAATCGACAGATAATTTGTTCATTGCTCAGTAGAAAAACAATGAATTTCCATGGGAGGTTCTGAAAGTTAATTTGTCGAATAACTTAAATTTTGAAGTAATTGAACTCTAATAATTCAATTAACTCCTAAGTAGTATATAATATCACCAAATCTTAACTTTCTCTTTTTTATTTTAGTATTAATCATATTAACCTGCATCAAAATCAAAGGGTATAATCATCATTGCTGACGCGCCAGCCCGGGTCGGGCCAAGGCCTTCTGAACCAGACGTTTCAAACCACCTCTACTAGCACCCAAACTCCTCCAATTCCTAGTTTTAAGGATTAAACAATCCTCCTCAACTGCATCCACCCAACGAAGTTTAGGTCTTCTCTTCTTGTGTTAATTGGTCTAGCCCAGCGGTTCCCAACCGGTGGGTCGCGACCCGATCCTAAAACTAACAGAAACCATCGAATAAACCATCAGAAAAGATAAGAAAAATCGAAACAAATCGAATTGTGTTTTGATTGTTTTCTTGGTTCTTGATTTTTGGCATCTGGGGCAGACAACAGAACCACTACATCCCTCCTAGATGACTCACACAGTTACACAGGTGTTGCACACTCTGGCGACGCCGCTCCCCCATATATATATATTATATATATATATAATATATATATATATATATTATATATATATATATATATTTATATATATATATTTGCAATATTTGATGGTAAATTATATATACATAAGGAAGGGATGCGATACAAATAAGGTTTTTTACTCCACCATGGACCGATGGACCGTGGAGGTATTCCGATAAGGAAAGGTGGGTCGCCAGCTGAAAAAGGTTGGGACCCACTGGTCTAGCCGAAAAAGTATGTTACTGTCGTTCATACGGATAACATGCGCCCAACCCAATTGAGGCGGCATAATATAATGTTAGGAACAACAGCTGGTTCTTTGAACATCCTGTATAATTCGTTGCGTCTTCTACGCCAGACACCATTTTCCAGAATACCTCCAAAAACACTTCTCAAGACCCTGCGTTCAAAAAGACCCCAAAACTTTCTCCTTCGCTGTCAGAGTCCAGGTCTCCGAATCGTAAATCAAAACAGGACCGATGAGCGTCTTGTAGATTAGTAACTTTGTTTTTCTAGATAAATGTCAAGCATTAGTAAATGTCTTAATCCATAAAAAGCCTTATTAGCCGCAGCTAAACGCCTCCTTAATTCAGGAAGGATATCATTATTTCTGTTAAACATCGAACCCAAATAAATAAATTCAGCAACCGTTTCAAATTTATAATCACCAATCAAGAGATGAGTTTGAAGGAAGGGGTTCTAATTACAGGCATATACTTTTTTTCTTGATTAATAACAAGGCCCTCTGGCCTGGCCTCCCTCTCAATAGCTTCAAACGCTTCCATTAAATCTCTTTTGCATCTAGATACCAGTACAATGTACATTCCCCATGGAACCAATCTTTACTCTTCCCTCTAGCAAAAGGGTATAATAGTTTACCATAATATTCCTGCCGGGGACAAAGAGCTTTTTGCACTCTCGGATGTCTCCTGAGTGGGTCTTGTCAACGTCTCGAGAACTTTCGCTTTAAAAATTCGACAGATTGTTTGTTCCTTGCCCAATAGAGAAACAATGGATTGCCATGGGAAGTTGTGAAAGTTAGCTACGCGGTGCCAGGGCCGACCAGAGGGGGGGGGGGGGGGCAACTGGGGCACTTTGCTCCAGGCCCCCAACTGCCGGAGGGGCCCTAAACAAATTTTTTAAAATTTATTTATTAGATTCCCTCCGAAAGAAAATTCTGAAACTTGTACCGTACTTAAAAATTCAAAATAATCTCCTGAAAAAAGGGGCCCCTCCAAAAATTTTAAAAAAATTATTCGATTAATCAGATTTCTCTTACTACAAAATAGTCTTCTGAAAAATAGTCTTGGGGCCTCCAACAGAAGTTTGCCCCAGGCCCCGTAAAGTCTCTGGTCGGCCCTGCGCGGTGCTAACTCTAACATGCTCCCTTGACGACTTACTCCTTCGTGCGTCCATAAACTAACTCGCGAACTCGCTTCTTTACCTTTTTTAGTCTAGGCGCTTGTCTAATTCCACAATTACGGACGTTTTGAAATACGTAATGTGGATTGATTCGCAACACTAGCTATAAAACAGTCTGAGAATGGAGTAGAATCAAAGTAAAAAACAGAAAAAACCAGACAGCAAATTGGAAAATAAAGTGCGCTCCGACACGACGAAACTCGCGACAGGACAGCATTTTCGATTATCATTACTAGAAAAACCCGTCGGAATCAGACTGTTTAAATCGATCTCCCAATTAAAATCACCCTTTTCAAGGGGATGGTAATGGGATTTTCGGGGCCGTATGAAGAAATACTCATTTTAAAAACTATATATGCTTTTTACTAATGATTCTTTTGATGCGTTTACAGCTCCGAGTAGCACGCGATTAATGAGTCCAAGCATAGCACCAAAAGAGTTTTTTTTGCATGGAAAAAAGTTAGATGGTTATTTTCTATCAGTAAAATTTGATTTGGAAAACAAAAACAACAAAAAAAAATGTTGACTTAACATCAGAAACATATCTTCCAAACCGGTAATTCGATCTTTTTTTAGCATTAATAAAGCTATTTCGAGTTTCTGTCACATTTTTTTTTGTTATTAACTTGAAGCCTTTTGTAGTGACATTTTTTCCTCAATTATGTCTTTAAAAATTATTATGCATATAAATATCCATGTTTCTATTAAGCACATAAGAAATAATTAAACATATTAAAAAACCAAAAATTCAAAATTTAAAGCGTGTATTTATAACAACGCTTCTTTGAACTTTTTTTCCTTCATGACCCCTTTGTATCATCGAGATTTTTTCGTGACACCAGAAAGATATAACGATAAATATTTTCTCAAAAATAATTTATTTCATTGATAAACAATATACATAAGAAAATACAGTCGAACCCCGTTATAGCGAACCCGGTATATAACGAAATCACGGCTATAACGAACGAAAATTTTGGTCCCACCATTTTCCTACTGTACGTAATTTAATTAGTATTGTGTCAGTTTAATGAAATCAATTTTAGTCTATTTAATTCATTAATGATCATTTTTAATAGATTTTATCATTTTTAAAGCATCATTATTGAGTACACATTGTAACTACTGAGTTATACATTATGTGAATTCTAGCAATTTTCTTAACGGTTCGGATATAGCAAACCACCGGGTAAAGCTAACAAACCTTTTGTCCCGTGAAGTTCGTTATAACGGTGTTCGACTATAGTAGTTTTGATACATGTTTCAAGTATACACGCACACATATAGGCAGCTCCCCGATTTCATTATAAAATTATTATTTACAAATTAATACTGATCATTAGTTTTAGTTTTGTCCCCCGATGGTTTCATTTAAACATTTTAAATCATAGATTTTTTATCGAGGTTTGCGTAAAATATGAGGAACATGCTTCCAGTACATGAAGAAATAAAAGGAAATATGCCTTAAATACTTGCAGCGAGCGACAAGAATTCAATTCATGTATCAGAATTAAATTTTCTCGACCTCAAAATTTCTCTTTGCGACCCCATTTGGGGTCGCGACCATAGGCGTAGTGTCGGGAGGGGGGGGAAGTTCCGATTATGTCTTGAACCTTAAAATAGTTTTTAACAATGATATGGTCCGTAGCATAAATTCGATGCTATATTTTTTTTCTCATTTTATTTATATTATATTTACTTTTATCATTGTATAACTTTTGAATACTACTCAAACATCAATTCTATTGTTATTCAATTTTTAAAAAAACATTATTTCGTATTTTAAGGACCGTCAGGCAGTTAATGCGCGGAGGACGACCCTAACTGAATTCAATTCGTGCCTACCCCCACAAAAGTTAGAAGCATGCTACGCCTATGGTCGCGATCCACAGTTTATGAAAGCTGATCTATAATCATGTAATTAAGGCATGTCTGTCAAACCAGTTCTTCTATGTCTATAATTTTATATGGATAACTTTCAAGGAATTTTAAATATATCGTTTCTAAAATACAGATTCTGTTAGATGATATCCGAATGGCTAGGGCGCTGGTATTCGGTAGCAGAATCCGCTTATTCGAATCCCACTATTGGCATGGATGCTTATAGCCTTTAGGAGTCGACTTTAATGAGCAGGCCACTCCTGGTCACGTCCTAACTTGCTTAAATTTATCTAGGGAGGACTTTATTACCGATCCTCGCCTATAAATTGACCTACTGAAGATATATGGACTCATGGACTTGGTTTAGCGCCGCTAGACCAGGAGGGATTAGAGACAACAACTAGAACAGTCGTCTTTAAGCTGTCGGTCTTGTCAAAAATATCCCCCTTGCAAAAGATGATCGTTTCAATCATAACTAACCAATATAAAAAAAATCCCAGAACGACTTTTGGGAACATACAGTACTGATGTACAGAAGAAAATATATAAACAGTATAACGTTTAAATGTTCTCTATGGTTATAATAATCATTGGATTTTTGGGAGGTTTTTTTCAATGCGATTGGCACTTACCTTGAGACATTCGCTCTTACATAAACCGCGATTTTTGTTGTCTACTTAATTATGGGAACAACCTGTAGTATAACCATTATACTCTATGGGCGGCATGTAATCATTGTAAAAAAAAATGCGATTTGCGTTATTTGATTCTACGTACTCTCTCTATATGTATTCAACCATGAATATTTTTGATAAAATTCAGTGAGTTGGGCATCCATAATGGATATTTTTGCCACACTCTTTGCATTCAGTATATGGATACTCTACTTGTTAAATTTCCTCTATTATTTCAACCCATTAATAAGTTTAAATGCAATAAAAATTGTGATATTTCAACTGCATAGATTAGAATAATGTACTTTTATTTTTTGATACTTCCCTTGTCCGATCGATGTTCGATCTTTTCTTACTACCATACCTGTCTCTGGGAGAGGATATCCGATTGTAACTCAGATTAGAAAACTTCCTAATTCGGTTTATTGGTAATCTGTTCGGTTGTCATCAGCTACGTGGTTATTTTTGTTTTGTTTTGTTCATTTTACTTTCGAAAAATAAAGGTAGCGGCATGATCCGCATCCTTTATTCGTTTCCGCTGATTGTTTCTCAATGCATAAAATTAAGTAACCATTCATGGAGTATTCATAAAAGTTCATCTAGCGAAATTCGATTTCGCGACTACCTGCGATACAACGATCTACTGAAAAGGTACCGACAGCTCTAATAAATGTGCAATTCTAATTTAGTGTCGATGTAAAAAAAGAAATGTCGTTACTTTCCCCGCATGGAACACTAATCAGCTGAAATGGAAAGCAAAAACGAACCATAATCAATGAAACTGAGAGGAAACTAAAATAGTTTCTTTTTCTTAGATATTCCCATGAAGTCAGGTCAGCTTAGTTTACGCTCGGTAATGTACCCTCTCTTGTCACCCCCTGGAGACAACCGGAGATCTTGGAAGACGCACAGAGCTGCCTGTTTCCACAAGATTCTTGCTCGAAGGGCAAATCATCATTTCAAATTATGTTAAGTATCCCGTAAAGTGGTGCTGCCATTTGATTATAAAGTTTAAGTGACGTGAAATCAATTTGCTCAGCTGCATTAGGGTTGATTTGGGGAGCTAGGCTCAACTTTCAACTCGAGGGCTAAACATACTGTGACTTCCAGCCTAAATTCGATTCCAAGAGGTAATAATCACCCACGCCTACCGTGATATTCGATGTTTTAATGACTAGCAAATAACCATTTGCCCTGTTTACTTACACATTTTGACACACTCTCAGCTTTTATCAGGGCCTTTTTATCGCATGGGCAAATCGGGACTTTGCCCAGGGCCCCCTGATGCTAGGGGGCCCCAAAACCCCCTTGGTGTATGCACCTAGTACTTCTAATAGTATGTATTTTTATAAATGTCCTTAAGGGGAGCCCCAAAATAGCATCTGCCCAGGGGCCCCCAGCGTTCATAATCGGGCCCTGGCTTTTATACGTCCTATTCTTTGTTCTCTTTGAAAGTTGTGTAGACCTCTCCGAAGCACTTTGTTTAAAGTAACTCAAATGGCTTTTAAAACACCTACCAGAACATCTACAGGAGAAATGGCTCAGATCCGGAGGGACTAAAGATTTCAATGAAAATATATCCAATTATAAGGCAACTTGAATGTAAATAGATCTGAGAGATAGATGTCCAAATTCTAATACCGCAAAATCCGACATTCTAAATTAGTTCTGAAACTTCCCAGTCCTGTGACGCGGAAAGATTTCTGGCGCCCTTTCCTGTTCTAACTTCGTCCTTGGCATTTAAATATTCAGTAGCATTGCGTTGTTCAGCAATGCCGTCTGTTTTGATAGCGTGTGTGGGTCATTTGTGTACACGATCTCAATCATCGATTTTGAGAAAATACCATTCAGAGCTCATAAAGTTCGCAGAATCTCGTTAAGCAGTCTGCCACTTGCAATTCTTTAAAATGTAAATACCCTTTTGCAAATGTGTTCCTTATTTATGCATCCACTCGGAAGGATCGTAAGCATATAAATGAGTCTTTATATGACAGAACTAGTTATTTCATAAGATTTTTTTTTTTTCGTTAGAAGAATTTCATAAGATAGTCTTTATCTATTTGTCATTACTATTTCATAAGATAGTCTTTATCTTTCTTCACTGCATGTTATGTAAAACATAATGTATAGATGCTTATATTTCGGGGACATGTTAAAGTCTGTTGAATTTCATTTGGTTGGTTCGTTTGGGGCATTACGATCGTCTATTTCGTACACCTTAGCTAAACATTATTTAATGCATTGTGCGAGAGGTTGCAACCACGCCAACCAAAGGCGGTACTCGAACCCGCTATTTTGGTAGCTAGGACCAACGCCTTTGCCACTAAGCCATCATTCGGCCAGTACTGTTTTGGCGAAAATTCATAAGTCAGGCCTTCATTAGAAGAAATGACCAGTTATGAATATTAAGTCAAGTTAGACGAAAATAGTAACTTTATAATATTTGAATTTTTATGTCAAGGATTCTGACGACTGCAAGAGAGAAGAAATCAGCGGAGGTTTGAATTATCTGAAGGATATTCAGTATCAAGGAAGAGACAAAGGGGCGTTGCATGTCAAGGAAGTAGAAAGTAGAGATGAAATATCTATGGGATATTTAACATGAAGGAGGAGGCAAGGGTGCATAAGACATCAAAGGTGTGGTTTGCAAGAGTGAGCATAATCCAGGAACATTAAACATCAAGAGGGCGTTACTCATAAAAGAAGTAATCAAGCGGACAGCTGAATTGTCTGGATGAGGTTAAATGTCAAGGAGGTGACAAAGTACATTAGATTTCTAAGGAGAATTAGGCAGGGGGCAGGGTTATCTTATCAGGGGATATTTTTAAATCAAGACATCAGATTTCAAGAGATACGGGAGGATTTAGTTTTAAACAATAGACCTTAAACTTCAAGAAAGTGTTAGACGTCACAGGATGGCAGGCACGGAGGATTTTAAGTAACCAGGGTTTATAAAACATTTAGGGTATGACAGTGAGCATTTAACGTCAGGAAAGTAGCAGATGAAAAGAGAATAATAATACAGTGGGAAGTCAAGCATCTAGAAGATAAGAGATATTTTAAGTCA
>OU015495.1:138040823-138050823 GCA_907164885.2 Dolomedes plantarius | reverse complement strand
GCCATGCTATCTTGTGCTTGATAAGAAGGCAGACATAGTACAACCATCAGAGAGTAAAAAAAATATACTCCCCTCTTGGAACTGCTGATTCAAATCTGACTGAAAGAGGCCTTTGAAATATCGTGAACAATGGACTATACGCAACTCTACCTCCTCCCCCCCCCCAATCCCCTCACTTTCTTAGTTTCTAATAAGCAATGAACCGAAAACCTCCATTTGTCATGCATTCATCTGCGCGAATGATTCTCTCCCTAGATTCTGAACGGGTTTCCTCAATTTTCTTTTATTCAGATATCCAATAAAAGGTGTGGTAATTTTGAAATAGGAACCCTTGATTTCTCTTTGTGTGCTCGTAAGTGATTGACTTTTTCATGGCGCACTGCGTCTCATAAGGAACTAAAGCAAGGAATTTAATTTTTTAACCATCAGTGTAGTTCTTCATTGAATGAGGAAAGTTGTATATACCTAGAGTAAAATATTATAATTTTTCTATGAATATTTATTTCGTGTGACCAGCATTTTCAAAGAGAAAAGTATTTTATTATGCACGATGACTTTTTTTTTTTCTATTTTCAACTTCAATTATAAATGGTCAAAAATATTCGGGGTTTCTAAATAATTGATAGAGGCCCAAGTGTAGCTCCAGATAATAAGTTTTTCTTTCGATTTAAACACGTGAAATGGAAAAGAATAATGTATTAAGGATTTGGGTTCAACGTATCGGACAAGCTCCCTGGATTCGCTGCTGAAAAACGATTGGAACTTTACTTGAGTCTCTTCCCAGCGTTTATGCATTATATGAGAAGATTAAATTGTCATAAGTCTATCTCCTAACAAGTGTTAAATACATTCATCTGAAAAAAAGGGGGGAGCGAGAAAGTGGACTATTCCATTTATCTTTTGCAATTCTCCAGAATTTATGAAATTTAGATAACAAATAGAATGTGTTATGAAATTCGAAGAATTTGTAAGTATAAAATTACAGTAGTAGACATTTTCGAATTACAAAATAACATCTTTTATACCTATACTAAGCTCTGGACATTGAAAAAAAGCATGGAAATTTTCTTATGAAGGAGAATATAACGAACAGATCTTGAAATGCATGGGAACTCTGAAAAGATAGTTGTATATAATCAATAGAGCTTTGTTGTGATTATTTTTGTTTGCTGTAGAAATATTTGTAAATGTCTTGTTAGTCCCTCTTCCCGCCCATATCTTCCGTTTCCAGGAATGGCTTTGTCGCAGTGTGTGGTGACTGAGAGGCAATCCCAGCGGTTTAAAACATCTACTGCCCTCTTGGGGGGGGGGGAGGGGGGGCCTCCTTGGCGGCCTCCACTGGGTGGAGGTTTTGACGGAATGCTACTACCTTGGCGGGTCAGCACTTCCGATCATTATGTCCCAGACACTAGGGGGTATAAGTGTTGGCCAACTTTTCTTGGCAGGCTTTGTTGCTATTGGCGGTTTACTGGAGGCACACATTTTCTGTTAACCCTTGCTTTATAAGGGCTGACCACAGCCGAATTGGGAGTTCTTAGAGGGTTTTTTTATGCCCATTTTTGACAGACTAAGATAGTCTGTTCGTTGTATTAGATGTTATAATAAAGTCTTGAAAACGACTTCAACGTGGTGTTTTGTGGTCCGGAGTCCTTATTGTACTGCAGAACTGTTTTTTCTTCCCGCTGAACACAACGCAATGTAAAACGCAATTGATGAGTAATGTCGCCGTAACATCTTTATAGGAGCGACTTGCTACATAATTGCATCAATTTTGTTATAAGTTACAAAACTACTCATACTTAATTTCTAAAAGAAAATTTTAGAGAAATATGCCAGAGTGAGAGAATATTTGTTTTAAAAAAATTCCCATTTCTTAAAATTAAAATATCCTATTCTCTTTGTAAAGAATACTGTTCAAGCTTTATACTGCTCTTTTTTTTATATACTGCTTTTTTTCTGGGCCTACTTTCGTCCGATATATACGCTGCAGCTCCTCGTAGCAAATAACGTAACATATTGCAAAAAGAGATACTGCAGAGAAAAATTGTTTTCAACTGTTACAGCAAGTGTGCTCGATTCTTCGGGATTAGCACTAGAAATATGGATCTATCCACTCCCAATTTTTGCGAACTGGCAACATATAAGAAATTCCCCACATATAAAATTCCATGACTCACTGCGAGGCGCATCTATAAATCATCCGAGTCATCCTCATGACGCAAAAACGGCTCTATAGACCGGACGGAATCGTAGAAAATTCCCCTCTTTCCCCTCTTGGGTGGATAAAATAATGTTTCGCAACCAGTCATTTGAACATCTATCACCGATGTGAGAGAGATTATCCTGACATGTTCGCTTGATGGGTTCCATCTGCCAGCGGGATAGACGTTTACGGATGGGTCTATTTATTTTCCAGATGCCCAGAGGTCAGCGCAGCCTCCTTCGTTTCCGGTGCAGGCACCCAAGAAATACCGCGAGCGATAACTCGTCTCGTCCGTCAGACGAGACGTTTCGCAGAGCCGCTCTTCAGATGTAATGACAGTCCGTAAATAAACGCGCATTCTCGCATAGCACTGCACCCCGGAAATTGCAAGTCATTTTTCCTTTCTCTTTCTTTTTATTCCAGACAAACAGATAGCTCTAGGCGTCAAATGTAGTTGTAAGTATGTTGAACAAGAAAAACAAATGGATGATTGAACATATGATGGGCAAAGAAGAGTGTTACAGTAACGTAGCGTACACAGCAGATATAAAAGCTTGTGTAACTGAGTTATAGTTTCTTGAACTGAAAAAAGCTAGAGTTTCATCGGAAGTTTAATTCTGAAGCCCGCAAGAGGTACTGAGGAGAAGAAAAAGAATAGAATGAAAAGCACAGTGACTCTTCCCCATACATGTGTTCGAAGGACCAATCAAAATGGGTCACATCATTTTAATTGATAAATAGGGTTGATGGCTAGACTGTATAAGACGGTCAGATAGATTTTTCGCCAATTTGGCGAAATTTTGTGGTTGCATTGTATTGGTGTTTTAATGATGAAGTTAATATGTTGTATTGCTTTTTGTTATTTGATAATGTTCTAGGCTTCTACACTTCAAATAGCGAATTCTTGGTAAAATGGTACTTTCACAATCATTCATGATTTTTTTTTTATCAATTTTGGAAATTTTATGCCCACATAAGTGTTAGGGGGCCCCCATCCCGAGTTTTGCCTATAGTCCAGAATTTTCTTAATCAGGTCATCTAGGTCAGGGGTTCTCAACCTTTTTTCAATCCACGTACCCCTTTTTGTGTATCATTAACTATGCGTACCCCCAACAAAAACACTTTAGTGTTATTAAAGTGTGTTATATTAGTTAAAGTTTAACTGTTAAACTGTTGAAGTTAAATTAAGAATAGGTACTTTAAATTAAAAACAAGAAATTTTATTTTAATGGATATTTTATTGCAAAGTTTTTATTAATCAGACATAAAATTAAAAAAGTCTCAGAAAATAATTAGTGGGAACGCTGAGCTTGTTTTTGTTTACAAAGTTCATCAATGTTTGACTCTAGCTCGTTCCAATTTACTCCAGCCACAAATACAGTAGTAACGAGTGACGTGTTTGCTTGCTGCTGTACTGATAGTTTTCAGTTTTAAATCATTACTCAAACTTTTGTCACAGTGAAATTGTAGCATGTATCACTATAATTTGGTATTCTTTTTGTAGTTCACCTCGTACCACTTACAGATTTTCGCGTACCCTCAAGGGGTACGCGTGCCACCGGTTGAGAACCATTGATCTAGGTTACAACAGACCTTATGAATTTTAGCCCTTCTCCCTTCCCGGGGTCCCTAAGTATAACAAGCAAAGTACAAATAGCATATATGATGGGAGGGAGTAATAATACTAAATCTTCGCTCTTCAATAATTTGGGTCTTTTTCAGCTTTTTAATGAGGTCAAAAGATATTGAAAACTTGGTTCGTTTGTTCATGTTCTGCACAGCAAAGGTTCTCTTTTGCAAGCGAGCGTAAGAGAAGATAACATGGCCGTTTATTTATCCTAATCCATTAGATTAACGCCAGCTTCTTTTTCACTGAACGTGACTGCATTCAAGTTACAAGACCCTCTTACCGATATTGACCAATGAAAGACAGGTGTGTAAGATGTATGAATCACTCTGACAGAGCGCAGCGCAGATTCATTCCAACCCGAGAACCTTAACCTTAAAAGAAAAGAGAAAGAGACGGGAAAAAATTCAGTTGTGCAAGCTGTTAAATGTTACATACATCCAACATCCGTGCGTTTCCTCTCAGGTAATTGCGTAATAGACAGAAACCATGTTTAGTTTCTTTCGTTAGTATTTGATTGAAAGTTATTTTTTAATACTGTGATATCAAACTCGATTACTAGTAAGACACGGCTATTAACTTCACTCTGTCGTAACATTGTAATTCTGTTACTGTCTTGCGCTTTATTTGAGCGACTTTGTTTTTTTAAATCTTGCAGTAAAATGAGAAACATGATTCAAAAATTCCTCAGGACTGACGTTTTTAGCTTCTCTGTTCATTATTTCATACCCTTATATGTATTTTTACTTATATCTTAGAAGTATTTTTGTATGGTATAACATTTTTAATTGAAAACATTTCAATCCAAAAAGCCGTAATTCTGTTGAGGAAAGTATATACGCTATTACAAACTGAGAAAAAACAGATATCCCCTACTGTATTAAGTTAACTTTAGACCAATTCGATAACTCAGGTTAATTTTACGAAAGACCTTTCGCCGACCGAAAAAAAAAAAGCCGAAAAGGGTTTTTGCTTTCACGAAAAAGGGCGAAAAGATAAATTAGCTGTCAGAATTCATTTTGCGACAAGGAGAGTGCTAAAATGAAGATAAGTGTAAAGGTGACTTAAGCTATGATTGCCTTTATTGATTTAGATGATGATGTGTTGGTATAGCTCCCACCTTTCATCTTTCATCACTGCACGCTGTCTGGCAAATTCTAATGAATGACACTACATTGTACATCCATTATTTCTTCCGTACATAAGCTATGTACATTCAAATCATTCCTTTTTCATCATATTTGTATTAGTTTAAGGTTTTATACTTCATCTTAAATAATTTAGTACGTTTCTTTGGGTCTGGGAACTCTAAAAAAAAAATTCTGTATAAAACAGTTACTGAACGGCTTCTTCACTTTACTCCATTTCTGCGTACGAAAGAGATAGGAACACTGCACCAAGTGCAGTAAGTGCGAGAAAGTTTGCAATTTGCCTGAAAAGTGATATTATAAATGGAGAACGCATTGCATTAAAATGCATAAATAACTGTATACATTAAAACTTCGTTCATCCTAATCTCCGATCAGATTTGTGGACACTATTTTCATTTAATGTTCACATTAGATAATAATTTTTAACTTCGATAGCAAGAACGTAACTACAAGTACGCCAAATATTCGCTTTTTAGTTTGATTCAATGTACAGTTCTTGCCTAGATTGTACAGTAAATTATGGTAATAAAATGCTATTTGTTGAGTTTGAGAAAGCTTTACTAGACTTACCAATTCATTGTTAAGGAATGCTGTTAAAAATTATTTTTTACATGTTTTTATTAACTCGCTTTCTTGTTTGTTTGTGTGTTTGTCCAGTCCGAATTTTGCAATCGATTTTTAACTAACTTCCCGACTACCTAGACATTTGAAACTTTTAGAATAGCTCAGAACGCGATGACAATGCATTATTTTAATACTTTTAGCTATCTTTAAGCAGAATTAAATGAATTTTCAGTTAATTTTGTTTTGTATACTGGTACAACCCACGGGAACGAAAAATTAAACGCAAGTTAACGTCCAATTAATTTAATTTTCTTTCAACTTGATGGGATACTTCACCAAAAAAAATTTTTTTAAGTATTTATTAATACATAGAATTGTCAAGTTTATATGATTCAACAGAAAATTTAAAAACATGGTATAGAAAAAGTTCTTTTTATCTTGTAATTATATAATTTTTATTGGCTTGTAAACAATACTATGTAATTTTGTTGCAAAACATAGTTTTTTTATCGTAATCAACGGTAAGTCTGCTTAGTTAAGGATTTTGTTTTGCTTATTACCCATATTACTCGGATTTTCCAGATTTTCGATTATCCGGATTGCCTATGGTCCCAGTTAGTACGGATAAACGAGGTTTTACTGTACTTATTTCTATATACACTTACAACTCTATACATTTATTTCTATTGTTTATTTGCAACATTAATTTAAGTGATCTCATGCTGTATTCTAACTTGACAGCAACAGTCGCGCGTGCGTGTGTGTGTGTGTGTGTGTGTGTGTGAGTGAGAGAGAGAGAGAGAGGGAGAGAGGCAGACAGACAGACAATAACTGTGTATATATTTTCTTAAGTCAGTTGCATTATATAAAAATATTCTTTAGTACTAAGAAACACAATTTCCAACCCACTTTGTTTTGTTTTTTAAATATAGCACTTCATTGTAAAATATTTCAGTAGGGATAATATTTACAATTGCTTGGTTAAGATGTTATCAACGCAAACACGCGTAATGAAATTAGCATTTTATCAACATTTAACTGAAAGTATACTATTGTTATGTTACTGAAAGCAGATTTTTTATTTAACTGAAAGTATACTATTCTTATGTTACTGAAAGCAGTTTTTTTTAAAAGAACTATCATGCTGAAATAAAATATGGTTCTCCAACCGCCAGATCGAAGGATCATTGTACGAGACGATTAATATTTCATTGGGGATATCATAAATATTTTCTGCTTGTTCACATTAATTTTTTTCTTCTTGTAACGCCTCCATGTTATAGTTTAAAAAATGCATGGAAAACAAGAATGCATATTATTTTTCTGTATACCAAAGATTATCTTAGTCTGCGACATCGGAATTCATCAAATTGGATTCAGTTCAACTCGGATTTTTAACCATTCCTTTGTAACACAAGTGTTGTTCAATCTCGTCGAATCCCCTCTCCAGAGATTTAATTATTTCAGCTAGAAAATTTAAGTCTTCAGTCATCGCGCCGAAGAGAAAAATGTGAAGTCTCGAAAACTAACAATATTAGAAAATGGCTTAAAGAATTCCATGTCGTGGCATCATTACGATGTAGTTAGTCATCAGCCTGCCAATCACGGGTTAATTAGAGAGAGCCGTTGTGACTGGATCATTACTTTAAAGCAAAAGTTTATGCAAGGATTGTGCACGAATATCATTATTCAATGAAAGCATTTTATTTCAGCGATGAAAAACGAAAAAATTCAGACTTTAATCTGTCGTTTGGATAAAACTAATTTACATGATAAGAAAATTGTAACTTTTCACTTAGATACAGTCAAACCAGAATTTAGTAATTACTTACGCAAATTCTGGGTCTTTTTACTTTGTCACATCCCCATTAACGTTTAAAAAAAATTTCTACTGACTTAAAACTAGAATAATTGCCAATTAAATGAATCACGTTATATGCCAAAGAAATTTTTAAATCTAGTCCTTTAGATCTTTTCATTCATTTTTGTCCGCATGATAATGGAAACTTTGGATATAAATGTATTTATTTCCTACAATGGATGGTATTTAAAATGAAAGAGAATGAATAAAATTGTTTCAGCTTCATACCCTATTTCTTAAAAAAAAAAGGATAATACAGTCTCAGAAAGACTCTCCGTTAAAATTATTTAGTTCCGTTAATAATTTTAACTGAGTTAAGTTTTAATCCATTAATAATACATTTCATTTAAAATTCAACTCTTTTTCTGAAGGAGTTTGAACGAGTAAATTACTTTTTCTTCTATCTATCTATCTATCTATCTATCAATCCATCTATCTATCATCTATCATCTATCTATATATCTATCATCTATCTATATATCTATATATATCTATCTATATATATATCTATATATATATATATATATATATAATCTATATATATATATATATATAATCTAGGACAAAGTTGAAAGTGAAAAACCAGTATAAGCTCTAAAACTACTTGCAGCCAGGAACTAGAAACATGAAAAGATAAGAATTGTATAGGTTTTAAACAGCATCTCTTCATCAGCGGTGCCCATACTGTCTAAAAACCAGTGGATTGTTTCTGATAAGTATGATCTAATCGATAAACGTACTTAGACACCGTACAATCCATAAGAAACAGAAGATATGAATAATTAGTTGCTTAATCATAGAACACCAAGCCTGGCGCTAGACAAAGTGGAAGTTAAGAGTAGGAAACCGCAAGAAGACTGACGTCACAAACCTTGCAACCATGGAGCTAAAGAAAACACAGAAGCAGACTTACTATGGAGACTGTGTTATAGGACTAATAACCTAAATTAAATTAGTGTTTTTATTATTACTTAGAATAATATATTATTTATTATTTAATATTATTCTTACTTAAGAATTTAATTATTATTAATTAATATTAATTTTTAGTGTGTATATATATATATATAATTTGCACCGATAAACCCTTTGAATGATCATTACAAATCTTGCATCGTGTTATTCTAGAATTCTGAGGGAATATATAGGCTACTTTAAACACTAGTCCCCTCCCCCTTCACCACCTGATTTCAAATCCTTGACATTTTGCGGTCGCCTGTAAGTTTTGTTTCACTGCATCGCATTTTAACGAGTGCGAAAATCTGCCTTGCATCCTCTGGGTTAGTTTCGTACCAGCTGAACTTCCCCCGGCGCTCTGAGAATGTTATTTTCAGTTAGTTCCCCTCCCCTATATTTTCCCCTATATATTTTGAACCAACTAGAAAGTATGCTCCTGGAGACTCATTTTACTTTATTATTTATTTTTCCCGACGTTTCCTCGCAACTTTGTATCAGATGGCTTAGTTTTTACAGGTTCATAGAATATTTTTTTTCAAATGGTCGACTGTGTTGTGTACTACAAATCAGGCAATGTCAAAAGTTTTATGCATTTTCTGCTAGAGAGGCGCAACCTCAATTAATGTTCAACTCAAAGCATTAGCATAATGAATTATCCGTGTTCCAGTACTACATAAATTTATAACTTTCGTATCAAATTTGTTAGTGTTTGATTAGCACGTTTTCTTGAACCCTGATGTCCGAGATACAAGAATCCCAAGTAACGATGAGCATTTAAACCTAAAGAGCGTATAAAATTTCAAAAAGAAAAGACATAAAATTAAAAACAGATGGTAATAAAATTTATAAATTTTAAAATGAGAATTCCATCCAAAGAAAAAATGCTATACCCCTTGTCCTAAATTTTAAGATATAGAAATTTTCATAGTTTAGCTTACATGTAAATATGTAAGTTTTGATAAGCACATCTTCTTCAATAATGATGATCGAGATACAAGCATCCGAGAAAAAAACATGTAGCTCGAAGAAACTAATGGACTTATAAAAATTTAAAAAGATAACATATAACTTTTTAAAAACTTTCAGGTAGTCTCTTCGAACGAAACTACCGCGGGTTATTAACGTAGGACTACATATCGTTGCTTACTTATTTTGTGTATGTATGCTTTATGTATATATATATCTATATATATGTATACGTATGTATATATATATACATATATGCATGTCAAAATTTTCACGCGTTTTGGTACTTTTCTGTTTAACTGTTTACTGCTTGTCGAAGCGATACAGACTGGGTTTGATACGCTGCCAAGATTATAACTCGCAAGGACGGATGGACAGACGGTTTTAGCGTCTGAAATTTTGCTTTCCGAAGGACCGTTATGGAGGAACGTGATTGTATGTTAAAGGGATTTCATTTAAGGTTTTGAAATTGAAAAAAATACTATACTGCTTCTCCTACATTTTATGTCATAGGATATTTTTAATGTTATCTTATATGTATTCAAAGTACAGAGACCAGCGGTATGTATATATAGAGAGACCAGCGGTTATGTATATATGTATCTATATATATATATATATATATATATATATATATATATATATATATATATATATGTGTATATATACGT
>OU015495.1:138020823-138033323 GCA_907164885.2 Dolomedes plantarius | reverse complement strand
ATGGTCTCGCACCGTAATATCTGCCTGCTACGTAGGTTGTATACTGTCTGAGACAAAGAAATTTCGTAAGGTCTTCTCTTTTACAGACACTTCGTACTAACGTTACATAATATTAACGTTCGGATGTACTCTAAATTCACCCATTATCGTTTAAAACATGCTGATAAAGCTCACTATCATTATATTGGTGACGTCACTGTATTTAGGCGATATGTTAATATCGGCAACACTTGCAGTAGTATTCAGTATCTTATCGAAGCGGGTTTCCCAGTCAGTCAGGTAAATTAATACTCATTATAAATGCAGTATGATAACAAATTTTATAAACTTCCATGCAAAATAAAATTTAATTTATCAAATTACAATGACCACCTTCCACAAAATCACCAAATATTTATGGGTATCTGGGAATCAAACCTTGAACTTTCTACTTTCCAGAAAAAATGTGCTTTTATGATCTTCCGATTCTTTTATTTCTAATTTTTAAGACGGAGAAAAGGGGCTACGCGATTCCTAATCAAGGGTCGTAAATTCTTTTTATTTTCTTCTACGTCGAAGGCAAGACCAGTAACTTTAGTTTCCCATGGGCAGCCCAGCAGAGGTGAGCTCTAAGGTCGTATATTCTGCGGTATAGTAGAATCAAATTTCCAAAGAATGTACCTTCCTCCCTAAGAAATGATATAACTTAAGGTTTTATTTTTTGTGAATGGTTTTTAAGTCCGTTTTTATAAGGGATTAATTACTATGATAGTATTATTTTTCAACTTCAATTTGAAATTAAAATTGTATTTCAATTAAAAAAATAAAGATTCAAATTCTATAAAAATTTAAAATATGGAGGTTAAAATTATCATGATTCTATTCTATTTTATATTTACACACAATCGTTTTATTAATAAAAAAACTTTTAAGGGGATGGTGGACTTTTCAAAGCGATTTTTGAAATGTTTACCTCAGAGGTATAAAATTTTTCATATATATTCATTAAAGTATAACAGTATTAAACCCCTTATAAATTTTTATAATTTTTTTTTAATTTTATAATTAAAAAATTGAAATTTAATTACCTTTTTTTTTAAATGCTCCTTGTGACTCAATTTTTAACTTTCCCCTTTAATTTTACATTTATATTGCTTATAAATATATTTTGAACAAATTTATGTATTTTTTTGTGCTTTCGTTGAATAGTTAATTTTTAGGAAATATTTTTATGCTTGTACTCTGAATTTTCGTGAAATTTTTGTACTTTTCTACACTTAAGTTAAACTTTGATAACCTTAATGACCTCAAATCCTAAAATGGATACACAACTTTATTTCCATTTATTACAGGAGGTTTTATTATAAATTTCATAAAATTTCGTCAAAAATTATGACGCGAGGAGCATTTCAAATACTTGTAAATCTGGAAATTTCTCATTTTGAGAAAAAGCCCTTTAAAAGAGATTTTTTCAGCTGCCTTTAATACTTACCTTTCTAAAGCCACCAAATTTTCATTTTATTTTTTTCACTACATATTTTAAATGCATTTCATTCCAATATTTACATGTTTTTCAAATATTAATACACCCCCAAAAAAATTCCAATTTTTGCTCGATTTTTTGGTAATTTGAAAGTCCACCATCCCCTTAAGCCAATGCTTTTAAAAGATTAGATTTTGAAAGGAGATAAGTAAAGAGTAGATCTACTCTTTACTTATCTCCGATCTACTCTTTACTTATCTTCTTGATTTTCTTGAACTCGATAGTTGGATACCACGTTCTTATCTATTCGCTTCTTCAATTGCCATTAGCTGTTTATAGTAGGCTGTAGCATTATCCATGATTTAAGTTAGATTTTTTGTTCTGCTTATTCCAATTGAAAATTCAACCAATAAAGATCCAAGGAATATCCCCGACTGCTTTCGCTTTGGAAATGGGATGCAAGAATTCCAGGAAACGAGGTCGCACTGTCCATAAAACGTGAGAGCTCGGAACATTTTCTCTCCAGAGTTCGCTGGAATTTCTCAGAATTCGGCCATTCTATGTCAATTTTTATGTGCGCTATAAAAATATTGAATGCCTCATCGCATCACTTCGTGGCTCACGATAAAAGAAGAAAAGTAGAATGAGAAAGGGAACTTTGTTCTCGATGTTCTTAGGAAACACCATGGCACATATGACTATTCTGGAATTCAATTTTAGAGATGAAATATATTTTGGGGTCGTTCACCTCGGGTTTATGTCTCGATATTTTAAAATTTAGTTCAGCAGTCCAGATATTTTAAGTTTGCCTATACTTTTGAAAGTTTTGACTATGAATACGTGAAGATAGATTTTATGGGGCTAACTGAGAATATAAATTAGTTAAACTTTTATAGAAGCAAATCGAAATGAGCCCTTATATAGAAGTTTTCTTATATAAGGCATTGAAATATAATAATGTGATTAACAGAGCTATAATGAACCAAATCAAAATGTTTTCCAATTTTCTTATCTGGGACATTATAGGCTTGTATGGTATATTCATTCATTAGGGCCAAAATTATTATTTAATCAATTAGTTATAATGGATATTAGCTAGGATAAAACTTCAACATAAATCTAATAAATGCTTTTTTAACTGTGGCATTATAGGCTTGTATTGTATATTCATTCATTAGGGCTCAAATTATTATTCAATCAATTAGTTAGAATGAATTCTAGCTAAGATAAAACTTCAACATAAACCTGATACATATTTTCTTAACTGTGTCATTATGGGCTGGTATAATATAGTCATTCATTAGGGCCATAATTACTCAATCAATTAGTTATAATGAATACTAAGATAAAACTTCAACATAAATCTATTATATACTTTTTTAACTGTGGCATTATAGGCTTGTATTATATATTCATTCATTTGGGCCTAAATTATTGTTCAATCAATTATTTATAATGGATATTAGTTAAGATAAAACTTCAACATGAATCTAATAAATACTTTCTTAACTGTGGCATTATAGGCTTGTATTGTATATTTATTCATTAGGGCTCAAATTATTATTCAATCAATTAGTTATAATGGATACTAGCTAAGATAAAACTGCAACATAAATCTAATAAATACTTTCTCAACTGTGGCATTATAGGCTTGTATGGTATATTCATTTATTAGGACCAAAATTATTAATCAATCAATTAGTTATAATGGATAGTACTAGCTAAAACTCCAACATAAATCTAATAAATACTTTCTTACAAAAATATTAATTTTTTTTTTTTCAACGCGAAGTACTGTTTAAGGTTTCATTAATATTAACAATGTGTTTCTATTTATTCACAATCAATGAAATCCCTTTCATAATGCTGAAATTTGTTAAGGTAATACAATTTTGAAGATCGCTTAATAGTCGCTGAATGGAAACGCGTTTTGCTGTTGACCATCTACAAAACTCTAGCACCTTTTCCGTAAAACTGTTAGTCTGCTTACTCTCAAATTACTAAATTTTTTTTCAAATAAATTCCCTACTTTTTTTTCAAATAGTTCCCGTTTCCTAATGTTAAAATTTTCTACGTTTAAACCACAACAATGAAGCAATGAGTGGCTGGACACTGAACACGATGAAGAATGAAACATAGTCATAGATAGCTTCAATCCAAATAACAGATAATCATGATCAGTTTTTTTTATAGCAATTTAAGTTTTTTTTAAAAATGACCATCGGGAGCAAAAGGTGGTCTATTTTGGAAAATTTTAGAATCTTAAATACCTGTTTCTAGAAACTCTTGGTTTATAGTTTTACCACGATAGCTACCGTTTAAATGTTATCCTTAGAGTTAACAGTTAATTCATGCTTTACATAGGAAAAATCCCTTACTTTTGTTTTGAAAGTAAAGGAATACATATATATATATATATATTCCTTTGTGTTCTATATAGCGATAGAATTTTCGTTACATAATTACTTATCGTTACATACCATTAAAATAATTGTATCATTATACCGAATTATTTTAACGATAGGAATTATCTTAGCAGTGCATAACATTACCTACAAACATATGCGTATATAAATAATCCTGGATTATAATAGCTTTTAATTAGTTGGTCATTAGATGACTAAGGGACTTGTAATTAATGTGTATTTGGCGCTGATTAAGCCATTAAGGAAATGTGAATGGTCTATTTACCCTTCTCCTCCCTACACACAATCTACATGTAGTAGTATTTCATCTTTCATAATAGTATTTCGCTCAAATAAGAGCTTTCAGGAAATGATTAAACTTCATTTCCTTTTCATATGATCGAAATTTTATCTTTATTAACTTCTTTTTTTCTAACGCAGAGGCACTTGTGAGAAATTTGCCTTTTGTTATTCACTGCGAAGTTTCGCTGACTGCTTTATTGTGTGAGCACCATTCTTTATTAAATGTTATGATTAATATTCCATCACTAAATGCTCATCACTATTATTTATACAAGCATAAGATTAAAATATTACATGTCATATTAATCAATTAAAATTAGCATGTGTTGATATTTTTTTATATTTTAAGGTACTTGTATATATTTATTTTCCCATTTTGATACGCATCGTGAATGAGTTCAGATCAGTTTTTTCCAGTTTCTTTTTTTTTTTAAATCTGTTTTAAGATTAAGTTAATTCGGAGTGCATGCTCCCTTTTTAATCTAAAATTTGTTTGGGCCGAATTTCGTCTTAAATAAAAAATATATATTGTATTATTTACATGATTATTTGTTATTGTAATTGATTGGCATGCACTTTTATACGTTAAAAATGTAAAAGTGGTTATTTTGGTATTTTTTTTTAAGTATTCACGATTTTTTTTCGAAAGAAACCGGACCTTAGTAAATTTTATTGTATTGTAATTAAAATCTATTTAAAACAATACATTTAGTCCATTTAAAATTTCAGAGTTGTTCCTTAAGGTACGCAAAATAAATTGTTGGATATTCTTGATTTTTCTCTGAGCTGTGCATCCATTTTTATGGATAATCACGAAATATGCTTTATATAATCCTATGCTAAATTAGGCAATATATGACCACCACCCCCTAAATTAGATAATATATAACCCCATAAATATGTATGCTCAATGTCTTACCAGAAGTGACAGAAACTGCAGCTAAATTAATTTTTTTCTTATTAACAATTTCACAAGTCAATAATGGTAAAAATTCCGTCATCTCTACGGCTTTTTACTTTAAATGCTGACGGTACAAAATCGTATCGTTGGTTTTTGTCTACTACTAATGCACTCTACCAATGCCACGACTTAGATCCCACCTTCATGTGATGGTTTAATGAAAATCAACGAAATTTCTAATGGCATTTTCTATTTGAACTCTTAAATTGCTTTTTTTCAGTCGGTTTATTTTTAACCCCCTAGATGGAGATTCAAGCTCTATACCCCTTCCCTCTGGGGACTGCATTACTCCACCAAATACAGCTGCTTTATGTCAGACTTTTAAATCGTAAGAACTGCAGCCATCATCAGACTAAGTATATAAAGGGTATCCGGGCTAAAAGTATCCAAAAGTTATGGCTTATTTTTACTGAACTATCCATTAGAATTTTTAAAAAAATATTTAAATAGAACATCTCACCAATTTTTCATATCAATAGATTATGATGTGTGCATCTTTTTGTAGCACGACAAAAGTCTAAACGGTAATCCAGTTCTCTCCAAGTGTTTCGTAGCATATCAGGAGTTATTAGTGTATAAACAAAAAAAATTTTTTGTATAAACAAAAAATTGAAACTGTGGATGAGTTGAAGAAGCGTATCATTCAAGCAATTTGTCTAATAACTTGGAGAGTAATTTGTCACTTGGAGAGATCCGTTGTGTATAAACAAAAAATTGAAACTGTGGATAAGTTGAAGAAGCGTATCATTCAAGCAATTTGTCTAATAACTCCTGATATGCTATTAAACACTTGGAGAGAACTGGATTACCATTTAGACGTATGTCGTGCTACAAAAGATGCACACATCGAAATCTATTGATATTAAAACTTGGTGAGATGTTCTTTCTCCGTAAATATTTTTTTTAAATTCTAATGGGTGGGTCCGTAAAAATAAGCCGTAACTTTTGGATGCTTTTAGCCCGGACACCTTGTATAATATTTTAACTATGAGCTACAAATCTACATTCAGAATCGATGATGATAGCAGTTATAAGCTCTATTACATTTTTCGCTTTTACCCAAAAATTTACGGTAAAGTATTGCCACCCAAACTGCCAGTGCTTTACAGTTAATTTTACGGAATTTTTATAGAGTGTACAGGATTTCCCTAAGACAATGATAACATCTCGGAAATCTCATATGCAATTCATAAGTATTCATTGTTTCATGAGTAATACTGGAAGATTACAAGTCCGAGGCTTTCGTTTATGTTCGCGCCACTGCTTGAACGGAAACAATAGGAGAAGAAACCTGCAGTTCCACTGATAAACAAGCGAGTCTGATTATTGTGCCCAAAATAACATTTGTGCATTTTGCACGCATAGTAAAAGCGCCGGCGTTCCGCAAACACGGCGCGAAAATCTTTCGCCCCCCCCCCCCTCCCGTCAAGCATTAATCTAAGGAGATTAGCGCGGAAATCTTCCGAGACCATAAATCAAAATGGAAAGTCTATCCGATTGTGGAATTAACTCGTCTGCATCGTACGCCGTTTCGTTAATTTAGGATTTCGGTCGCGAGTATAGAGTTTTAAAATAGAAAAATCGTTGACGCAGCTCACAGGCGAGAAAACTTCGTTTAAAATTCTTCCACGGAAAGGCTTATGTTTGAGCATTTAATGTAATTTGTGCTATTTTAGAAGATGCTAGTGTAAATTTTAGAAAATTTTACACCTATTCTGAACAGTGTAACCTATTTTCTGTTTATACTTAAAGGGGAAATGAATAAGATTTTCTGTATGCATAAATAAACTTTGTTGTAAATATACATCTAAATGTAGTAACGGTAATATAATCTCATTTGGTTTAATAGTATCATATAGCAGAAAATTCATAAGCACGTTTAGGGTTGCGTATAAATAAGGCATTTGAAGTAGCTTAAAATGTCTTTTCTTGCATCATTATTACGCACATTAATAAAAATTATATAATCGACTGCACAATTTCGATTAATAATTTTAATGTTAGAATACGTAGCATGGGAACTGATTTATGTAATTCCAAACATTTTTTAACCACGTCAATCTAATAAGGAATTAAGGCTGCTGTGTACTAACCCTATTTGATTCGCTCACCTCAGTGTTAACACATGTCCACTATTTACAGCTACATAAATGCTGATAATCAAATAAAAATGGTATTTTCAGATAGCCTGAACTGTTCTGCACTTTACAACAGGATTCAATTCCTAAATTCCGTCCATCAAAGGAATTTATGAGAGTTTAAACCAGATTTTTCTCAAATAATTTAAATTTTAAAATATTTTTTAAACGAAAAATGCCCAAGGTGTAAAATTTTTCCTCTATTACGAAGTACAATTTTTAAAAAAAATCTTTAAATCGAAGTCGGCAATCCTTGGATAAATGTCTCCATAGGTTAGCATTGAGGTGAGCGAATCCAGTGAGGTTAGTACACAGCAGCTTTAAGTTAAAATTAATTTAATACACTTTTTGTAATTTCCGTTCTACTTCAATACCCGAAAGAGCTTTTTAAAAATTTTTGCCATTTAAATTGGCAGTTAGGACTGAATACTTGGGAGACAGGTCATGGAAAATAAAACTTCCTTGCATAGCCTGGATGATTCCGTAAACCTCGAAGTCTTATAACTTCGAGTTATAAGACTTCGAGGTTTCAATGTCTTCGAGACTTCGTTCAGTTTCAAATACCACTTCTCTTAGACTTTCTTTATAAACGTTTCGTAAACAATTGTCCATGTTAATCTATATATATAAAACAGTTCCGTAACTGACTAACTCACTGACTGACATACAACGCACAGACCAAACCGCTGGACCTAAAGGGCTGTAATTTTGCATGGCGATTCTTCTTATAGTGTAGGGGTGCACTAAGAAAGATTTTTGAAAAATTCTTCTCAGATTTTTTTTAATTAAATTTTTAAGCTGTTTTAGTGACTTTTTTAAAGTTTGCATTTAAAATAATAATTTGAGGGTTATAAAATTAATAATTTATATCACGAGAAAGATCATAAAAAAATCCTTTAAAATGAAATCTTTTTCGAATCTTTACCTCCAAAATCTGATTTTTGGTGAATTTTTAAAAATTAATTTTTAGAATTTAATTTATTAAATGCTGATCACGTGGTTTCTTTTCTTTTTGCGATACTCTAAACTAATTTTGCGTCACGTGCATAACAACGAAATAGAAATTTTTTTTCTTGCTAATGCGGCAGACGATTGGACATACATAAAAAAATATTAAAATACAGTAAAGGATATGTTCCTTAAACTGCTGATCACGTATTAAATGCTGATCACGTGATTTTTTTCTGGTACTTTAAATTAATTTATCGTCACGCGCATAACAACGTAATAGACCAAAAAAAATTTTTTCTTGCTAATGCGGCAGACGATTGGACATTATCCAAAAAAATATTAAAATTCAGTAAAAGAAATGTTCCTCAAACTGTACTACATTAACTGCACTATATTCTTTAATGTGTTATATTAGATTTAATTTTAATATTTTCTTCTACATTATTTTGTCTATAAAAATATCCCTTACGATTTTTTTTATAAATATATTCTTTTGTTTTTTTACATCAATGGCATACATTGATCGTTGTATTTATTATATATATATATATATATATATATATATATATATATATATATGTAACAAGAAAACGCGTCTTCCTAAATTACTTTAAAGCATATTCTCTTTTTAATAAAGCACGACCCCTTTTCCAAAATTGCAACCTAAAAGTAAAATAAGTTATAATTTATATTAGCCCTGCACATCATTAAGCAGGCATGTGAAATATCTGAACTCAATAACATCCCCAGATATTTCTGGAATGCTCGGTAGTTTATGAGATTCCGAATGTCGGTGTAATGTTAAAATTCTTGAAGAGCCCTCGAACCACTCTGGATTTATGCGTACTATAACGTCGAAACCACACGTTACAAGAACTTTCCACTTATCCTGCGCCCAGGTCAATAGTTTGCGGTTCTACCAAGCGCGGGATCTAGCAATAAAGTAATCCCCGGGAACACCGAAGTAGACACGTGAACTCCACGAGACTAAATTCGTCCAATTAATAATTAAGTAGTTTAGGCCCTCTGGCGTCAATATCGCAAAATACCCATTTAATATTTGCCTGAACGGAAGACTTCTCCCTCCTCGTTTCTAACTCTCGTTGCTGTCGGATCAGCTGTCCACAGTCTGGTGGTGACAACGCTCTTTTCTTAACTCTGGCATGTAAACATTGCTGTTAACACGTCCTGTCCTGGCATGGACGCCGGACAAGTCCAGTGGCCTCTGCAGCTAAAGCCTTCTGATAAATAAAACACGTCTTGGAATTTGTGTATTTCATCAATGGCTCCATGTGTGTGTTTCTCTCCTAAATTTCTTCAGTGCTTTCCTGGGTCAACACTTCGCTCGACTGCATCACTCCCTCGTGCCGACTGCATCTCCCATAAGTTCTACACATCAATTCCCTTGTGTTAATTTTTCCGAATGTGATTATTATCATATATATATATATATATGCATTCATTGCATACATTGACCGTTGTATTTAATTTGAATGTACTCCGTAGCGAAGTGCGGGTTTTCCGCTAGTAGGTATATAATATGCTGATTTCTTTTATTTATAGTTTTTAAATTTCAAAATTTGTTTTGTTTTTCCCCATGTATTTACATCTAGTCACAAATTAAACTAAAATATACCCATGGAGTATCTTGCTTTTTATTAAATTCATTTTTTAAGAGTACAAATATTTTTAGTTTTTTATTTAATCCCTTCTGTTTTTTTTACTTTCCTATTACATGGTAAGTTATCTAAAATTAAAAATCAAACACAGTATTAGTTGAAATGAGCCAACTTATAACTTCCTTTTAAAAGAACACAATGCAATATTATAATCATCCAATACATAATAAACACACAAAATAATATAATTGTTAACTTTACCCACAAAATACAGAATCCTAACAGTGCCTATTATGAGTAGCTCAGTTTTAGTTTCGGGAAGTACAGCAGCATTAGTGAACAAATCTTAATGAAAGTTAAGAGGCCGAACATAAATTATACATAAAAAAATGAAATATTATAAGAGTAATATCTCTAGTAAAATCAATTGCAGAGAAATTTTAAAAATTTGTTCCCATTATACTGTGGTAAAATTTAGTATAAAGAGGAAGAGCCTCAGAAATCAAAATCAATACTCTAAAATAAGTTGCATGTAAAATTTCATATTTTGAGATTGAACTTGCCATTCAACCGATAGAAACTGGATCTAATCTTTTCATCTTTGTTCCTTGAATATGAAAACCGTCGCATGAAATCTCACTCAAATTTTCATGAATTTTAAACGGATAGCATTTTGGCGAAAGCAGTGGTATAGCAAACAGACGATATCACCACCATGTTACTGAAACTACCGGAAGAATATATTTATTCGAATTATGGAAACGTTATACTGATGTAAAAATATTGCTCGCTGATTTGGTATCCGTTCTGCGGTACGTTAGCTGCGGTGTTTGTAACATCTGGCCCAATGATGTACGTTGACATAGAAGAAAGTATCGAAAAGAATTTTTCTTGGCTGTAATATTCACACACACCCCCCTCCCACACCACTGCCAGTATTCTGTTTTTAAAAAGAAATCCTAGATATTTTTTAGGGTTTTATACTGTAAATTTCTAAACAAAAACTGTACTTTTATAATATACTAGCGGCCCGTGCCGACTTTGTCCGGGTTGAACAAAATATTATACCAATAAATTTCCAGTTGATAGCCAATAAATTGTAAATCTTTTTTTACCTTAATAACAACCTAAATAATACATTAAATTAATTTTATGTTAGTTAATAATTAAAATAAATTTTTAAAAGTAAAAGGCGTGCCAAAGAACGGCTGGGTCAATGGGTGCCAAAGAACGCTAGCGTCAGTACAGAAGCCCACCGCGATAGCACCACGATAAGGATTATTGAAATCTTCGGAACAAAAAGCGGTAGAAGACAGTAGCGGAAACAATGGAGATTGTTAGGATTAAGCTCCAAACTTTATTTCTACTGATCAGATATACATAATATATAGCCTATGTCCATCTGGAATAATGTACCTTTCAAACAGTGAAAGAATTTTTCAAATAGGTACAGTGGTTCTGAAGATTACCCTCCACGTACAAAATCCCCTCTCTCTTTATATATTAGTATAGATAGCACCACGCTAAGGATCGTTGAAGACTTCGACACAAAAAACGGTAGAGGACAGTAGCGGTAACAATGGAGATTGTTAGGATGAAGCCCCTAACTTTATTTCTACTGATTAGATATACATAATATATAGCCTATGTCCATCTGGAATAATGTACCTTTCAAACAGTGAAAGAATTTTTCAAATAGGTACAGTGGTTCTGAAGATTACCCTCCACGTACAAAATCCCCTCTCTCTTTATATATTAGTATAGATAGCACAACGCTAAGGATCGTTGAAGACTTCGCCACAAAAAGCGGTAGAGGACAGTAGCGGTAACAATGGAGATTGTTAGGATGAAGCCCCTAACTTTATTTCTACTGATTAGATATACATAATATATAGCCTATGTCCATCTGGAATAATGTACCTTTCAAACAGTGAAAGAATTTTTCAAATAGGTACAGTGGTTCTGAAGATTACCCTCCACGTACAAAATCCCCTCTCTCTTTATATATTAGTATAGATTATTGGACATTTATGCAGGACATTCCCCTAATAGGAACACACAGTCTCTTGAAATCCAGCATAAAAAAATTAAAAATGGTACTAATCAGTATTTGCTAATCAGTATAGTACTTCATCAGACCGGAGAGCATTAGTTATGATTGTCTTGATACCCAAATGCCAAAACATTTGTGGATATTAAAAATCTCTGTTCCTTTTTTGGGCATTTTCCAAATTTCATGTAAATAATGTTTCCCTAACAGTGCAAATAAAATTTATTTCTATGCGACAGTTCAGTTTGAAAATAAGAACTAATAGATTATTATTGGCTACACTTGACTTAGTTATCACATATTTCCTTTCCTTAATTTTTCTATTTCGCTGTACAGTCAGGGGGGTTACAGTATCATCCATCAGTGAGATCTGGTGACTTATAGATATTGCAAGCTTTATTACATTTTGCTGTTTGTCCACAAAATTCACTATGAAGCATTGTCACCCAAATTTCTTGTGCTTTCCAGTCAATATAACGATTTTTTTAATTACAATGTTCATACTTTTCGTTGATATGGGTTTTCCACAACCGGTGACCAGATTTTACTGCAGTTGCTAGGCCTTTTTTTATTTTTCATGGCACTGTGAGTTGATGCTCGACCCCAATCCC
>OU015495.1:137814224-138020723 GCA_907164885.2 Dolomedes plantarius | reverse complement strand
AGAATTAGGGGGAAAACCATGCGTTTTATCCCTGTCATGATTTTTTTTCAGCGTCATTACCTGGGCATTCCCCCTTGAAGCGTTCCATTTAGTTAGCGTGACAGGGCCTATGATTCTGTCTGTCACTTGAAGCTACTCATTGTTCAATTCAATGTAGCATATCCACTGGCAATCAGTAACAAATCGTTTTTCCTGTGATATACGTCTCGAATAAATCGTGCTAAATGACTGGTTCTCAATTCATATGCTACATTGCGACGGAATAATAATACTATTTCTTTACATTTCACAAAAAAAATGGGCTTTTCCATTCAATAATCGTTCAAAATTCGTTATTTTGAAAGCAAGAAATCTTTATTGCTGCTTTTATTTTGAAAGAGCTCAAAGTACTTTGAAAGTATTGAAAATATACAAACAAATATCCCTGCTTTCCAAAAGTTTGTCACACCATTTTACATCCTCGCAAAGACAACCAATAGAGCTCATTTTCGTTTAAATACGCAACAGTTGACACCACAAATCTCCAATGTTAGGCTATCGGAAATTTCCCTTTCGGCAATTTTCTTATCACAACTTCGAAAAAGCATATTTTTTAATTCGGCTTCTTTGATATATGAGATGAGACATTTAAAAAAAAGTTTTTAGTTTTTTGATTTATCTGTTAGAAAATAAAGTTTGTTCTTATAAAAGATTAGATAAGATTTTTTTGTGCGAAAAAACAAGCATGTTGTATTTTAAGATTTATTTTCGAATGCAGAAAACGGAATTTCAAAAACATGCGATGTTTTGATAATCTGGGTTTAGAAAAATACATGGAGGAAAATTTCCCATAGCTTAAGATAGAGATTGAAGATATGAGAGAAAAACTAAGCGAAAGAAATTCTAAAACTGTTTCAGGGATTGCGAAAAATGCGTAAATAGGCAATATCTTTAAAGATTCGTTGAAGGAGGTGTTACGTCAATGACCGCAATGGCTCAGGGGTTTAAACGATGATAATGGTATGCATTAAATTTTGCCTTTTTATTTCCTATGTACCTAAATTTCCCCAACCTCTTACCTCCAGAAGATCAGACGATTCAGACTATCATACCATGTTAACCATGACCTCCTCTCAGCCCTCTAGTGAGCTTGTTGTCTTCGCAATTCTGACAGATGAAACTGACAGAAAACAGACTGAACTATTATCTTCTGACAGAACTGAACTATTTTCTTTTAGAGGGGGGGAACACGTGTGTTCATCCTTTTGCTTCAAAAAATGCAAACACCGATCCATCGGACCTTATGATAAATGTCCACAGATCTTGTCCACTGTCTGTATGTTTTGTACCATTGGACATGACAATATACATAAATCTGAATAAATTTCACTTTTTATAGGAGTTGTATTTATCTAACCATTCCTGCTTTTACTTTCGCTTGAATTATTTCAGGGATTATTTTCTTTAAGTTTGTCACGATTTGATAGTTTTTTGAAGGCCTGAGATTTCTCAAATTTTCACTTACAAGTTAATGGCAACTGCTATACCAATTTCCAACATTTCGACTAACAAAAGGGTTTCATAAAAACGCTCTATTTTTTGATAGCACACATGTAATGTGCACATGGAACACATGTTACATGTGTTACATGGAACACATGTAATGTGCATTCTATTCATTGTTGTTGAGAGACTATATTTCCATAAATTTCAGTATTTATATTGCAAAATTAAGAAGTCAAAACTTCTGAGATAAGTTTTACCTTCATTAAATCCCTTTCGGAAATAAATATCAGTAATAACCTCCCCTAAATTTTTCATATGTTTGGGATGAAATTTTTGATAGTTGTTTAAATTTAATAATTTAATCTATTAAGTAATCCAAAGCTGAATCTATAACAATTTTAAGAAATTTTGATGTACCATTTTTTTTTCTCTTATTGAAGAGGAACTGTTGTTCCTATTCTTCATATCGATTTCCATGCGAGTATTATTTCCATATGTCACAAATAAAAAAATTTGGGACTTTTAAACTCGAAACAAACAATGAACGGAAGCATTATTTAATTCCGTGTCGAATAGAAGAAGAAACTATTGGAGAATTGTGCTCATAGTTTCGGGAAAAATATGTTGACTTTCAAAAATTTCCTTTTTACTTCAAGATTACGTTTTCAGGAAAAGCATTCATATTTGTTGCGAAAATAAGTCTAAAAGGTGCATCCTATTTCTTTTGAAGAAAAAAACTTCATGATATCTCTATATGAAAAATATTGCACACCTGACTCTTTCAACTAGTACGGTATGCCTGTGCATGCAAATAAGAGAGGTTTCATACATGAGATGATAAGGAGAAGACTCCCTCTTCTAATATTTTTTTTAGTTTGCCTTTTTTTTTAAATATGCATATACAGTGGAATCTCGGTCGATCATTTTCAGATCCATAGTTTTTCCGTATGTGTCGTTCATTTTATCCAGTTCCAACTATCATATTGCTTTGTTATGTTTCCGCATCTATCGTTTTCCCGCATTTATCGTTCATTTCAATCGGTCCCTTGATAAACGATAGATCGAGATTTCACTGTATATATATTGTTAAGGTTGTTTGTTAAGATTGGGACATGGCTTACAGTTGTGTAATGTCAACACAACTAAGTTATGTATGGTTTAAATCTGTGACGTTATGGTAGATGTTAATATGTCCGAAATTTTCAGTTATGTTTTAAGTTGATATGTCACACTTAAAATTGGTTCTTTAACGTGGCAAAAGCTGATAGTGGAATTGTGAAATAATACTAAGTTATTCGTAGTTGCAAATGCTGTTATGTATAAAAGAGGTATTACTTGGTCCCTAATTGAATATTTTAGTCCCTAATTGAAAATTTTCATTGAAGACCAGTCATCTGCTTGAGGTTGAATATGAGTATTAACTAAAGAATATTTGGATTGAAAAATTAAATTGAGCGATTTTTTATTTCACAACAAAAGTTACTTTTTTAATTTGCTGAAAGCATGAAAAAAATGACATAATGTTACGAATTTTGCGAGTCTGTGGTAATCCAGCCAAATATGAGGGTTATTGCCAAATTGGCGATGGATTTGGTGACAAAATTTGATATGGCGCTAAATGGTTGCCAACTTGCCATCTAGACCTTTCTAGAAGCTTCTAGTGATATCTATCTTGCTGACCGATAGGGGTCGCTTTGGAAGTCTATAAATATACCTGACAATGGCATTGGAACTCAGTTCAATTTCTACTGAGAACTGAAAGTGTTGGAACTGCGTTAGGCGTGTATTGTATTGAAGACTCTGTATTTTGACTTGTGTTTTTCAGAGTCTTCTGCTGTATAGAAGGCAGTTGTTACGTGTTTTGTGCTTGAATTTGTGTATGCGCCTGAAGAATTTAGAGAATAATAAATTTTATTTTGTGTGCAGTTTCTGGGGAGATTTTATTTAATCCTAACGAACCCAGGAAAACGGAACAATATCAACATCTGCCATAATGTCACAGAAATAGTCTGTCTGAAAAGCATAATGTTCGTAGCCCGATTCTAACCCTTGCTAGTTCCATTTAAAGGGGGAAAATTGATAAAAACCAAGAGAAAATTACACATATTGATTGTTATAACATTCATTAATGTCAGTCAACGTTTTGAAACGAGTTTCACTTACGCCCTACAAGCGCACTCAGTTTCCTGCTTGAATGTGACATGCAATATCATTCAATGTAGGGTGATTAATTGCAATAATACAGCTGTTATCTGTAAATGTATCAATTGATCGTAGTTTCAATTGTGACGTTATGAATATCTAGCCAGCCCACCTACCTCTAAGGCAATTTTATGTGCCGATCGTATACACTGTTATTTCTTAACATATCGAATAATGTATTTTCAGCATACTACCTGACTCCATAGACTACATTATGGAAAATATTTACTCATTATATTATTACAACAGTTCATAATGTCGAAAAGCACAAAGGAATGAGATATTAAGGCTGCTATGTACTAACCCATTGGATTCGCTCTCCTCAATGTTAACCTATGGAGAAAATTTGTCCACGGATTGCCGAGTTGGATTAAAAGATTTTTTTTTAATTGTACTCCGTCATAGAGAAAGAAATTTTATATTTGTGTACATTTTTCGTTTTTTAAAAAAATGCAATTAATATTTTAAAATTTAAATTATTCGGGGAATATCTGGTATAGTGTGTTATAAACGCTCATAAATTCCTTCGGAGGACGAAATTTATAAAATGAATCCTGTAGCGCTTTGCAGAAAAGTTCAGGCTATCTGACAATACTAATTTTATTTAATTATCTGCATTTATGTACCTGTAAATAGTTGACAAAAATATATTTTAAATAAAAAATTTGGGGGCAACGCTTAACCCCCGTATAGAGGGAGAGCCATTACAATCCCTCAAAATGTTAATCCTAAGGGGTTGGAATTCTCGAACTGTCAACTGGACTCCTCCCACCACAAGAGTCTGCAAGAGGAAAAGGGAAATACGATTTTTTTTCTTAGTACATTGCAGCCTTAACTACAATTTGAAATCATATTGTCACGAAAACGTAAAATTCTGCATTGAGACAAACGAGATATATAAACCTTTCGGAGGAAGTATTACAGTATTCTGTTAAGTTTTTTTGCTTCCCTAGCTCTCATTTTTCCAGGTTTTCAACGTTCTGTCATTTTTTATACTAAATTATTATTTACAGAATAAGGGAAAGTAGATGGCAGAGATTCTTCGCCTGCCTTGTTATGTTAAAGCTAGAAAAAATAATTGTAAAGAAATTACTTTGAATTCTTGTGTAATTTTGTTAATGTTCAGATAAAACCTGGGATATATAGATACATATTAAATACCCGTTGCGAATTGACTACGAGCTCTACATCCAAAATAATAACATTTAAAATTCACTATGAGAGATTTTAAAAATGTACATAAAGTACTCTCTTTAAATGACTAAACAAACTTGAAAAAAGCCTAATTGGTCATTTTATAAAATTTAACAAGAATTTGTATTACAGAAATGACCTACAAGTACAGACTCATCACAACAAACAAAACTATTTATTGTTTGACCTCTACTTCCATCTCAAGTTCAACTGACTGAGCCCTCTACGTAGTATTCAGTTGTTCAGGCTTCCAATACTTAAGGCTGCTGTGAACTCACCCTATTAGATTCGCTCACCTCATTGTTAACCTATGGGAAAAATTTTGTCTACTATTTACAGTTACATAAATGCTGATATTCCACTAAAAATAGTATTTTTAGATAGCCTGAACTTTTCCGCACTTTGCAACAGGATTCATTTCATAAATTGCTTCCACTAAAGGAATTTATGAGCGTTTAAAACGCATTACACCAGATTTTTTTTCTCTGAATAATGTAAATTTTAAAATATTATTTACTTTTTAACGTAGGATTACGTTCCTCCATAACACATGTATTCCTCCGGAAAGCAAAATTTCAGATGTCCTGCGTCGCGAGTTATAATTTTGGCAGTGCGCCAAAACCAGTCTGTATCGCTTGGGCAAGCAGTAAACAGTTAAACAAAAAAGTACCAAAATTCACACACACACACACACACATATACATACATACAGGGTTCCCACCTACATCCGTTACATCCCCCCCCCTTAACTTCTAAAATTCTAAACGGTGACAGCTTAGGCCAAAAAGTCGGTGTCTAGGTATAGTAAAAAGGCTATGCGCTACTCGATGAGACAACTTACAATGCCATCTTTCGGCAAATTTTGTAACTAGCGTTTTTATGTCAAATGAACATTTCAAATACACTATACCAGATTTTTCCCCCAATTAATTTAAATTTAATAGTATTATTTGCATTTTTTTAAACGAAAAATGCCACCAAGGTGTTAAGTTTCTTTCTCTATTACTGAGTACAATTTTTTTAAACAAAATCTTTAAATCCCAGTCGGCAATCCTTCGACAATTTTTTCCATGTGTTAACACAGAGATGAACGAATCCAATAAGGTTAGTATAACGCAGCCTTAGCTTTTTATACTCTTTTTTGCAAGGCGTTCACATTTCACCTATATATTTGCAGAATAGGATTTTTTCTTCCAGCAGGATTGATTATGAGGTATCTGCGAATTACCCAAGAAGTGAAACGAGAGGGGGAAAATGAATAAACAACTTATTAGCAAAATAATAATATTAACTAATAATGATGCATGTCTCAAATTTCTATGCCTCTACGAATTCTTCCTAAGCTCCTGTAATTTCGGATCGCATTCCAGTCCGTTTCAGAAAATCTCTAACAATGAACACGAAAGCAGATCTTCCAAGAATTCAAACTTTGAATAAACTATTTCTGAGTCTTCTATTTCTTTCTACCAAAAACTACTCAGTATACAGTCTAACTGCATTATAGCGAACTTTAAGGGACCAAAGGTTTTGTTCGCGATATCCGAACCGTTAAGAAAAATACTAGAGTTCCCAAAATGTATAACTCATTAGTTGCAATGTGTATTCAATAATGATGTATTGAAAAAATGATAAAATGATATATTAAAAATGATCATTAATGAATTAAATCGACTAAAATAAACTGACATAAAACTGACATACATAAAACTGACATAATACAAATTAAATTACGTACAATAGGAAAACGGCGGGACCAAAATTTTCGTTCGTTATATCCGTGAGTTCGTTATATACCGGATTCGCTATAACGGGGTTCAACTGTAATTCCTTCATTTTAAAGGTAGAAAGAAAGATTTTTTTTTTTTAATTACGCCCGCCATCGTCTTCTCAGACATAAGGCGTCTTGCAGTCCAATACAACAGGGAGGTGGCTCCAGAATGGGGGAGAACTCCAAAGTCATCACAAGAGCGAACGTAGAAAGAAAGTATGAGATTGATATGAACGAAGGGTGTATGTATTCGCAAAAGACAGAAAAAAAAAATTCTATAAATCTTCCATTCTATTCTAGACTGCACAAATGTCTCTTCAGGACAAAAGGGCAAACTATTTCCCCGCCCTCGAAAAGAATTAATCTTCGAAGTCAATTCGTTTCAATGTCTTAAAGTTTGATTTGCGCTCCCATCTTTTTCAATAAAATTTTGGGTAATTTGGACTTTTCCATATAAAAACAAACTGTCCACTCCCAAGATATAAATTCTATTTATTTTTGCTTGGGACTCCCCTAGATTCTATTTTCTTCCACCAGCCAGTGGTCCAGAACTTTTCAGTTAAATAACATTTCTCGCTTTCTTTTTGTCTCCACAGTGAAAATATTTCTCTATTAAAAGGGAAAGAGAAAATTGTTTCTTTATTTTTGAGCGTGGTTTTTCCAAATTCTCTTATTTAAAACAAAAACTCTTCGAAATAAACGTCTTCATCTATCCTCCGTCTTGAACTTGTTTAATATTGTATCATCTAAAGTAATTGAACACTACGAAATATTCGCATCAAGTCAACGCTGCTCTTGGAATGGGCACAAATTATGGGGAAGTATTCTGTCATGTTACCACAAAATTTTCACACAAAGTACCATGGTTGGAAGTGGACTTGCTGCATTTCACCGCGGGATACTTAATAACACATGATTCCGAACCAGTGGATCGCGTACCTCTCGGAAGTGTTACCTTAGAAAATTAAAGTTGTAGTTATTTTTATTACCATGTTTTTATTAACTTGCTTTCTCGTTTGTTTGTGTGTGTGTTTGTCCCTTACAAATCTTTCAATCGATTTTTAACTAACTTCCCGACTAGCTAGACATTTGAAACATTTAGAATAGCTCAGAACACGATGACAATGCCTTTTTTTTAATACTTTTAGCCATCTTTAAGCAGAATTAATTTTCAGTTATTTTCAGTTAATTTTGTTTTGTAGACTGGTGCAACCATCTATCGGCCGGGACGGGAACGAAAAGTTAAACGCAAGTTAACTTCCAATTAACTTCATTTTCTTTCAAGTTGATGGGATAATTTATAAAAAAAAAATTTATAAAGTATTTATTAATACATAGAATTGTCAAGTTTATATGATTCAACAGAAAATTTAAAAACATGGTATAAAAAAAGTTCTTTTTATCTTGTAATTATTATTGCAAATTTTCCCCACGGACGTTTTCAAAGATTTTGTCTATCTCACAGTTTCCTTACATTCATGTAAGGAACAGTAACAGTAGATTATGTCGATACATTGTAAATATTATATTTGTAGTATTTATATTTGTTAATTTTGTGATATTTAAATTGAGGTTCGGGGTGCGGTGGCCCAGTTGGCAAGAGCAGCGGGCCAGTGATCTGAACGTCCCTGGTTCGATGCTCGTCGCTGAAAATCCACCGCCGTGTTCATTATGGTGGCCGGGGCACGTAAAATAGGTCGTGGCTGCAATGTCCTCCACTTTCTCAAATTTACCTCTGGAGGTGCGGGGTCAAGTGATCCAGTCTCGTCACTTGACTCAGTTCAAAATTACGGGACCGATGTTCTTCGAGGTCAAGTCAGACTTCAGCCCTAGTGGTACCTCGTCTTAAAGTGAAGCTGCTTACTATCCTTCGCCAAGGACCTACGATTTGAGGACCTGAGTCCTTTGGACTTGGTATAGGCTTTCCTACACCAAGGGGATTGGAACAACAACAAATTGAGGTTCTATTGAGACATTTTTGTGTTTTAAGCGCTTGCTCGAGTTGAGCGTGGTTGTGATTATTTAAGAGTTAGTCAAACATAATTATTGTAATTTTGTTGGTGTATGTGTATTGAGAATAATTTATATTATTTGTTATATGTAACACTATTAACTTCTTGGATTGCATTTATATTAATATTGTAACCAGTTTTTGTCAGTAAAGTTCCGAGGTTGAGTAGCAATACATAGTGGTATGGTGGACGCTTCCGAAGTTCTCGGAGGATGTTCCTATAGGCAAAATTGATACTAATAGGAGCGCAGGCGTCCTTTGAACTTGAAGGTTGAGGAGATTGCTCTCATGGTGACTGGTCTTCAGTTAACTGCCACATACCTTCGTGGTCGGGCCGGCGTAATCTTTTGTGGCTTGTCTATCTCAAAAGGCTACACTCTAATACTCTTCTACTAAAAGTTGAAACACCGACTTTTGAAAAATGAAAGGAAGTTACTTGTGTCTTGGGATTCACTGCCACGACTATTTAAAAAATTTGAAAAGCTCGCCGTATTCGTGCATGTCAAAAATTTTATGCCATTATAATTATTTGCTATTGCAGGTTAGTTAAGTAAGAGGTAAAAATTATCGATAAAAAAATATCAGTTTAACGTGCATTCTTAATCGTGTCTAAATGCCTATTTCATGGAAATATAAGCTGGGGGGGGGGGGGGGAGCGGTCGGATCATAGAGATTACTTGACTATTAGACAAAGAGGATCCAGATTTCCTGACTGTTAGAGTAGGGAGTAACGTTCAAAAAAAAAAAAAAACTATAATGTTGTGATCAAGTGTGCAAAATTTAGTGCACTTTGAAAAAAGTTCTATTCATATAACGTTTTCGTACAATAATTAAATTTACAAAAAAAATGGGTTTAAATAAAGAAAGGCGCGCTGGTTTTCGGTGCTGAGGGTGCTCTGATCGAATCCCGACGTCGCGTCACTAAAATACCTCCGTTTGTGCCGTCCCTACATAGGGGATAATGCTGGTCCGCCTATATGGTGCCCTATAATAAAATGGCCAGCAAACTGCAGTGAATTATAGGCGTGTGTCTACATGGCAAGTGCGTCCGCTAGGAAAAAAAAACATTCTGAGTACCCGAGAAATGAACTTTCGTATAAATTATGGTACATATATACGATATGAACAAACAGAAAAACAAAATTCAAACTGTTTTTAAAAAATTTGATACTTTTGCAAAGCGTAAGTTGAGCAGTTAAATGCCCAAGTAGTGCAAGTCTTCTCTTTTCAGATTTCGAGATTACACCACTGATTGAAAGCTCTGTGTTCATTCTGTCTTGCGTTAAAGTGGTGTCAGTCTCGCTTCACTCTATTAGCTAACTTCATTGAGCTTTCGATTAGTGATGAAATCTCGAAATGTTAAAAAAAAGAAAAGAAAAGAGAGACTTGCACCATTTTTTACACTTAACGGCTCAGTTAAAAAATGCCTTTTTCTTTAAGATGAAGATCAAGGCACTCAACCTCATGAGTCAAAAAAAATTGATAAAGTAATAAAAAAAAAATTCAATTTTATTGATCTGTCAGATTTCACTTATCATAGCATAATAAACAATGAAAATCATAGTACTTTTCCTTTTTTTTTTTTCAAATTTTCGAATCTGAATGGGAAAAGAACCTTATACCAATATCTGTCAGCGTTGAACGATCAGCTGACTTCCGAACAATAGCTTCATTCAATACTCATACCGTTTCCACCAGCTCACTGTCACAAAGAGAAGCACTTCTCTGCAGATTAGACCTCTTACTTCCCTTCCGGACTGCTAAAAATGTGAGTCATTCCGAGAAAACCGTTACAGACCATTGTCCCGCCGACCACTTGTGCCGAGATATTTAGCCGCGCTTAAAATTGGCATTGCTTTTGTTCCCCCCCCCTCCCTATCCTATGAAACAAATCTCCTGCTCTGCAAACTAAGGTCAGCGAACTCCAGCACCTTCTGTGTACGGTAAGGCCTCATCACCTGTTCCGCGGCGGCGTCTGTGGAAACTTATTGGACGGGTAGTGAAGATCGGGTGACGTTTCCGGGATTGCCCTGTGAACAATCGCGCGAATTGTGCTTTGGTGCGGGATCACGGATGCGTCGCTCCATCTTCGACGTTTTCTTTCTGTTGTTAATGGCGAAATAATGGCTTTTGTTTTTCCCGCGCCTCTCAGTGATGGATAAAAGGCCATCGTTTAGTAGCGATTAGGAAGCATGTTGCACAGGCAGCATCTCAAGATCGATGAGTGAAGCAGGATCTTCGCCAAGTGTACGTATCAACTTGAAACAAGTAATCAAAACAATTGTTTTATTTCCACTTTTTTTTGTTTGTCTATACGTGTATTGGGCATTTTGGATCAATTGAGTAAAATATGGTTCTCGCTCGATTCGAAGAAACGGGGATTTATTACACATGTCTTGTAGATACGTGAGGGAAAATGCGTTGAGTTCTTTTGATTGTTGATATAATAATTATAAAAAAGTTATGTTGCAGCAGCATAAAATTAATTTGTCTTCATTTTACGCAACTACTAACCATACAAGTTCTAAAATTCGTAATGTAAGATTTGATCTTTAAAGAGAGTTAAAATATACTTTTATTATATACTACGTTACACTTCGTTTTCATATAACTATGCATAAATTCCACAACGTCCTTTTTTAACAAAAATTATAACAATGTTTTATAACCAAAAAAAGGAAAATTGCTAAAGTCATGTTGTTTTGCCTCTTCGTGATTTCATAAAATCATCTGCCAAACTCCCATGGCTGTACGTGACACTCCCACCTTTTAATTTCTCTGTTGAGAAATTTACCACGAATTAATTCAAAGATTCAGGCGTTTAATTGCTTTTATTTCACGTCCTACCCCGGTTCTCTTAGAAGGCTGGAGATTGGAATCAAACTGTGTGCACCTTTGCTGCTCCTTCACATGACAAGTGCTCTCATTCTTCTGTTTTTCCCCGGAAATTTTAGAAGTTGTCTTCGAAATCTCAGCAACTTACCTCGAAATAACTCTCCTGAGACTGAACTGAGCTCAAGTGCATACAATCTTTGTACAGGACGCAACATTTCACCTGTGTATGTTTTGACTTGAACAACACGTACGATGCCGTCTTTGCCTGGAAAAACTTCGATTATCTTCCCTAAAGGCCAGTTTAACCTTTTTAAAGCTCTTGCATTCAACAAGCACTATATCTCCCACAGAAATATGGTGGGTTTTACAAATTTTGTAAAAATGAAGTATGGAAAAAGTTTGTGTCCAGGAATTTTTGTACTTTTCGAATACCAGTACACCCTTTTTATTTATTTTTCAATTCCTACTATTAGTTCACACTCTATATATATCTTGTTCAAATTTTCAATCGTTAATAAAAGTACTTTTTATTCATCCACTCAAGTTCAAATACATTTTTTTAAACTTGTAGTGGATGACACTTGATGTTAATACAGTTTTTTTCAAATATTAATTCATTAATTAAATTTAATTAATCAATTTTAGTTTTGGACCTAGAGCGTCTCTGCTCTTGAATAGTAATTTCCCTTTTGTTACTGTGTAAACGGTAGCACTGCGGTATCGCAGGCTTCTCCCGTCCTGTAGGTTGCGAGATCGAATCCCCCAACCTGACAAACTTTTTCTCTCTCTTTCCCCCCCTCCTAATCTCGCACAGTAGGTAAGGTTCTGGCAGGCAATCCTTTTTTTCAGTTCCTACTATTAGTTCACACTCAAATTTTTCTTTGTTGACCTAAGTAGGAATTGACTTTAAAATGTTTTTTTATATATATTACTTGTTATTACTTGTTTTGTAAAACGTGGTATTAGGGGAAGCTTACAATGGTTACTATATGAAGTATTATGGCGGGAGTTATCCGAACAAACCTTTCATATTCTAAAGAGCCTGAAAAAGTCAATATTACCTTATCTTACAGTTGTCGGGCTAACTATAAGCGTTATAATTCTAGACCAAAATAAGCTGGAGATATAACAGCAGCATTAAATTTTATTTTTCGTTTAAAGTCTAGAAACTTACTGATTTTGATGAAAGTGCTTCGACTGTCACTGGAAGAAATTCAAAAATAAAAAATTTTAACCCTACTAAAATGTTTTTAAGAAAGAGCTATCTCCCCGAAACGTTTACCAAAAAAATTTAGAATTGCTTTATTTAACCTTTTACAATTGCAAGTCCAAGTGTGTTTTGATAACTCAAACTTAAAATTCTGCATATAAGATCAAATAAGTGATTAAATTTCTATATTTCTGGATTGCAGACAGGGTATCTGTAAATATGTTTTATTTTAACTCAGTCTAGTGTAACCCCCGCCAAACTTCTGTCCCCTTCAGTAAATCCTGAGACATATTGTACTTAAAAATACAAAAGTAGGTCATCTGGTCTGGGAATCTAGATAAGCTTGTCCCCGAGTCTGCTAAAAGTAGTTCATTTATTTTAATAAATAGTTTTTAAAAACTTACAATAAGGGAATGTAAAATTTGAGCAATTTAAAAATCCATAGCATTTTCTAGCCTTATCTCTTCTTGAAATATGTGTGATCAGAAATAAGCAAAACTTTTTACTCAAATCGCGAAAAGTATGTTTTAAAATGATCCATTATATATCCGTATAAAATTAACCCAGAAACCTCATTTTTTGGTGGCATCATTTTATAATACAAATGAATAAATTTATAGTTAACTTGTTTATTAGTTCTGAGCAAAAACTAATATTGTTTTTAGTTATTATAACTATTTTTGTTATCCGGTACTGAAAATTTGTTCCTTTTTTCATTTTCATAAATTTTCTGCTGAAATAAACTATTTTGTTTTATTAAAATGCTATAATTCAGTTTAACGGCTAGCATTACCAATAAGAGAGTTGCGGCCTATTTAACTACGCTTTTAAAAATTGGTATGAGGCACAAATGGCTGAGAACCCAAGTTGAAAAATTGTGTAGGATAAATGTGCTATAAAATGCTTTTCCCAGATTTATCATCCTGAAATTTGACTTCATGTCTCATCATCCATGTCACTTCCTTAATGAACTATCTTTTACTGCAATGGTTAACTAGCTAGCATGCATTGTTATTTTCGTACAATATGGCTTATAAATATGTCTCAAAACTTGGTTAAAACACTTTATGCTAAGTATTTCTTAGATTTTAGGGGCAAGAGAACCCACTTCCCCAAAGAAAATCTTCCTCTGAAACTTCCCATCCCTTTTAGGGTATTTACGAAGCCTCCTTTAGAAAGTTTCATCACATAGTTTAATCTCCTTTCTATGCACCCTTTATAGTTTCTCTGTGGGGTTTTCAGTCTCTATTCTAAATTATTATGTTTTATTTTATATATAAGATAACATTATCTGATAAGACTTGCTTTTTATAAATTAAGTAAAAACCTCTCTTAAAGATTGAGTCAATGTGTTCAAATACTCCAATTTTTCAACATTAATGGCTTCTTTACTAAATTCTGATGAAATTTTTGCTACTATTTGCTATTTCATTTGAAGATTTCGTGTTGATTTTCCTACACTGCCCTTAATTTCTGTTAAAATAAGGACGAGTTAAAAAAAGTAGACCGGGTAATCATGACTTCTTAATCTTCGTAATTTTCTGTACTTTGTTGTGACTATTTACCTTATAATAGGTATTGTAAAACTTTGATTTCTTTAAACATAATTTCAAAGAGCATAAAATTGTAAGTGAATTCGAGATTGAAAGTGTCACTTTCTTTTACTTTTAGTGCAAATATAAGAAATCATCAGAAACCATCGTTATTTAGAAGACTGGTATATGTCAGATGAAAATAGGACTGGAATCAATAATTTACTTGGAAAAAAATGTATATGATCATAGAAGTTCATTAGTATATAATGGTAATGAATACAAATGCCGAATTGCTTCTAATAAGCAAATTATCAGTCCTAGAAATTTATATCACCGCGAATATATTACATACTTTACCTCTTCCTTTTAAAGAATGTCTCAATAATTTGGGTTTTGTAAAATTGCAACAGATCCCAAATATTTCAGCAAGATAACGCTTTTCGTGGAATAGTTCATAGCTAAACTAATGCATACTTTGCTTACTTGTTCTCAGTATTTTAATTTAAAAGCCTTGTTGGAAAATTGCACTTTAAATCCATTTGTTAGTTCATTTGCGTAGACTAATACTGAACAGAACGCAGTATTTAATTATAGGATCAGACAATGGTTTCAGACTTTAATGTGAGGCTAACTTGCGGAAATTAAAAAAGGTTGAACTACGGGTTTTAGTCGGAAAAGCTTTCAAAACAACAGCATTTAAACAGTGGTGGTATATATGTAGAGAATTAAGTCGAAAAAAAATTGTGTGGCATTTGGGGTTTAGTTTCATGACTGCAGAATATAATGAGCATGTATAGTAGGTTATTTAAAGTATGATAAAAATATGAGTATATGTCAAGTCTTATACTAAAGAACTTTACTACCACCATTTTTGTGGTTTCATCGTGGAACTTCCTGAAATGTGTATTTCTTCAAATTTAATTTCTTTTTCAAAGTTTCTATCCATAAAGCAACTTGATTATAGTTGTAATTAAGGAAAATATTCTAATTTAAACCCTAGCTATGTATTCGTATATTTCTTCGTATGTTTCTTCGAAAATATTTTAATTTAAACCCTAGCTATGTATTCGTATATTCGTATATTTCTTCAAATTTAATTTCTTTTTCAAAGTTTCTATCCATAAAGCAATTTGATTATAGTTATAATTTTAAGTAAAATTTTTTAATTTAAACCCTAGCTATGTATTCGTATATTCTAGAAAAAACTATTATTAAAGCTAAAGACCAAATTTCAGTAAAACCTACTTGAAATTTTACCCTTGGAATGGTTCCTTGTTACACAAAACCTTCCAAGCAACCTGGCCAAATTTTGACAATTTTCACAGATAATTTTGCACTCTGTCCTTGTCTTTAAAGAATTGTGTGTATCTGGCAAATAATTTAATGACTTCTTAGGTTTAGGTGCGATGATTAAAAATGTAAACTGGAATGAGCAAAGAAGGTTTTTATCTGATATTTTATTTTCTTGTAAAAACTTAAATAAGTGTTACCAACAACAACTTAAAATTTCAACTTAACTCGTTGTTGCACTGAATTCTTAACAAGAGGTCTCGCAACTGGATGAATTATAAATTCGAATATTTAAATCTCACCCGTACTAACCTACTTACTGAATAGCTGGTAATAAAAGATCTTAATGAGGACCTCAAATTCTCTCTATCTCGTTCGAACGCTTGGTTCTAATCGAGCTTAAGATGAGCATCATCAACGCTGCATGTCAATGCACTAACACAACAAAACTTACTGTCCCTCCCAATATCCCGCTTTGAAGCTGCTTGATTTTCTGCTCATTAGCTAATTGGCTTTGCTATCGCAAGTTGCCTAGTTTTCTTCTAAAGAATCCCACGGCGCAGATGAAGTATGCAAGAGGTGTTTTGGAAAAATTGGTCGTAGAATGGCGAACTTTAGAAATCTGAGTTAAAATAATAATGTTAATGTGATACCTCATAAGCCGAAGGAAATTAGGGTTCTTTACTTTCAATCTTTGTTTTAATCATGTCGAATGTTTTTTAAGATTTTCCTATCAGCATGACTAACCCTGAAACCATATATATATATATATATATATATATATATATATATATATATATATATATATATATATATATATATATATATATATATATATATAAATAATTTGGAATCCCCCCCTCACACCCCGGAAGGTTACAGTTCCGGCACCTCTATTTCTAGAAATCGACCACTATATATATATCCTTCAACTTTATATCAATCAGACAAAGTTAGCATGAAGTTTTAAACCAGTTTTCTTTTTTGTTATTTTAAAACTGCCTAACTTAACTATCAAACTGTGACAGAAATCCTGGACAAATGTTAAAAAATGTGAAATGCTGTACAAATATTAGCTCGTTAATAGAAAAATTAAAAATTAAAATTAAAAATATTTTTTTTTAAATATGAAGTGAAATAAAATGCTTTACTTCTAAGCATTGAATTTTGATATTTGATTTATTTCACCTAGAATAATATTTTTTTGCTAAAAACTTTCCCTTGTGACCTAGGGAACCAAACATGAATGTATATATTTCTTAAAATTTAGTTTCTTTTAAACTGTAGACATTTAAAAAATTGCAGACATCTGAGAACAAAATTGAGTTGAAATGGTAAACAGAAACGACACCAAGGAAAAATTCGAGATTGAACTATAGATACCAAAAAAAGAACAAATCATTTTCCTATGTATTGTGGAAAAAATAAGTCATGCTTATCTGCTTGAAGTGCAATATAAAGAGCTGTACAAACACATAAGCAGTTCGACTGGTAAGACTATAAATCAGGCTGTCTCGGTTTCAGGATTACGGGAGATCAGGACATCTAAGCAGATATGTTAAGGACGAGTCTGTGTGTGTGAGAGAGACGGCGAATGGAAAAAAAAAGATGACCTCGTCCAAGTCAAAAGGCTAAAAGCGATTTCCTGAAGTAGGTTAAGCCATAGGATATATTCAGTATTAGTATCAAAAGAGTTTCGTGTGCCGAAGGCATTACTTAATGTCGAAACTTTTGTGCTGAGATACCTGCATAAATTTTGCATAGAAAGATTTCCTGACAACGATGTAGTTATAGTAAATCTATCTCTTCTGAAACGCCATCTAGCGTGCTAATTGACAAAAAAAAGCATAAAAACATCACTTTAATTTTGCCAAAAAGATGTGAATGGCTTAAAATTGATTTCTATCTTTTAGAGCCCTACACTAAAGAATTGAATCAATCTTTATGTGAACGTGACTAGATGAGGCCTTTATTGGGTCATCATCAAAATATGATAGCTTCCAATAAAATCCGTGTTAGTAATCTACATACATCACGTAAGATTTAGGTCTAGGAATAGTTAGACGAATTTTGTTTTTCAAAGCGTTAGGCTCTTGTCTTTAGGACATTAGACCCATATACACTGAGAGACACACTGGTTACTTCATTATGTGAGCACCTGTGGATGAACTGACGCTGCTCCCGTATGAGAGGACTAGCTGAATACCCTCACTTCGCTTCGGAGCGCATTCAAATTAAATACAATGGTCAATGTATGCAATTGATGTATATATATATATATATATATATATATATATATATATATATATATATATATATATATATATATATATATATATATCATAACGGATATTTTTATAGACAAAATAATGTAGAAGAAATTATTCAAATTAAAATCTAATAGAACATACTAAAGAATATAGTACAGTTTAAGAAACATATCCTTTACTGTATTTTAATATTTTTTTATGTATGTCCAATCGTCTGCCGCATTAGCAAGAAAAAATTTTTTTTTTCTATTTCGTTGGGAATGATGAGTCTTCTGATATGGGCTCAAAAGCATGCTAAAACCCGAATGGGAGACTAACTAAAAAAATTACCGTCCGAATTTAATTAAATTGCACATTCGGCACTTACCCCCGAGCAAATGAAAGGGGGAAGTGCAATTTACTTTCTATTTTTATTATTTTTCGAGATTTTGCCAATACTCGTTTTTCCCACTATAGCCGCTATAGGGACCGAACTTTGCGAAAAACAGTTTAAAAATTTAATTTAAAAATATCTAAGAAGAATTTTTCAAAAATCTTTGTGCACCCCTACACTATTAGAAGGAATCGCCTTGCAAAACTTCAGCCCTTTAGGTCCAGCGGTTTGGTTTTTGCGTTATATGTCAGTCAGTCAGTTACGGAACTGTTTTATATATATATATATATATATATATATATATATATATATATATATATATAATCTTTGTCTGGGTTCAAATTATGGTCCTCCGCAGCTTATGCAACAACTATAAAACGTGGGCGGCTATTAGATCAACGTTATATAGAACTGTATTCATAAACAAATTCAAAGAACTTTATCAGAAGATCTAGCAACAAAATAATTTATAATATTAGTATAGTTTGCTAGAGAACTGTGAAAGGCTTATATTTATTTATTTTATTTTAATGCCCTATACTAAAATATTGAACTTATCATTCTATGAACCAGACTACATAATGGTTTTATCTGATAATCAACAAAAGACTGCGGTATCCAAGAGAGACCATGTAAACAATTTACTACTTGAAGCGCTTTTAATGTCAAAAATCGTACACTGGGATACTAAATTCTATGCAGTACCTAACAATTTACGCTTAAAATTTCATATTAAGATCATTATCTGAAAAGTCAGAGATTAAACTACTCGTATTTTGCTAGAAAATTTACCATGCCCTAATCCCGACTTTCTTCCCTTCAGATATATCATACTATATTATAGATCTTCTAGATTCTGTGAACAATGTGAACTGGATTTTAAAGTATACGTTATCAAGAAATGATAAACCGTAACATCCAGGGAAAACCTAAAATTCTGGAGATACGAGTTTTCGAGGTGGTTTCAAAAACTGATTTATACTGATTGCACGTTCATTTTAATTTTCATGTATTTGTTCAAGGGTGTGCTAAACTAAAATATCTATTAGAATTCCTTTTAGAAATAAATTGAAGTTTTTCGCAGAGATTGTGCAGACTCTAGTGAATGTAATGTTAGTGAATTGTTCATTATAGGGTGGAAAATGTCTAACCGAGATTTTAACAATAGTATGGAGTTGAATTGGTAATTTCCCTTTGATGCTGAGAATATCTTCCAGTGATTGCCTCGTATTTTTACAAAGACATATTCGGTTGAAATGACTTTTGAAAAGTGCAAGACCAGTGATATAGCAGGAGTAGAGATTACATAGAGAGGGCAATCCCAAATAAATTTGTGTTTGTGACAGGTCTGATTCGGATACGAGTATAAGCAGTAGGTACCATTCAATTTTTGTCGTTTTGCTGCAGAAGGTGTCAAATCTAATTTAGCTAAGGAATGAGACCTTTCAAAGACCAAATGCTAATGGTCTTTGAATTCAAAGACCTTTAGCTTTTTATTTCTGCTAATCACTGAAGACAAGGGGCGTTGTGGGGATAGAACGTGCCCAGGATCAATCTCAATTTGGTGGATTATAACTAGGAATACGTAAATTTCGCATAAAAAAATTGAAATTTCGCAACAAAAAGAATTCAATAAATAAAATTTCGTATTTATTCGCAAAAAATATATAAATAAAAAAATTTTGCATTTATTAAAAAAAATTACGATTTTACTTACTTGGATAGGTAAGTATCGAAATTGTTAGTTAAAAGCTGACATTGTAGTTGTCTCCACATTATGTTCCTTAAGTCTTTGCCTCCTGTCATTAATTACTATGTTGTACATACTAAAATATCTCAGCATCTACACCGTTAACGGGATTACAGAGGCTTTGTTCAGCTGCCTTTGCAAAGTTAAGGTAGCAACATTTCGTTGCAGTTAAAATCTGCATAACATCAACACGAGTATCTTCGTTGACTACTGCAAGTAGCTGAAATACTCTTGACTTTGGCGCTCGAGAGACGTTCTTAAATCTACTAAATTGTTCCATAAAACTTGATGGTTGATTTTTACAGTTAGATTTTTAGGTTCGAAACCGGTACGGTCAAACTGTCAGGGTGAAATTTGGAGCAAATCAGTGAGTCAAAGGAGAGTGAGGTTTCTCAGTTAAATACCGCGGATGGTCTTAGTCAAGCAATTATGTTAATAAATTATTACTATTCTTACCTAATTTCTCTTTAAAAGCCGTTTACCACAGAGTTTTCACCGAAAGGTAGTAAAAAAATAATTTTCGCATGTATTCGCTCATATCGGCAAATTTCGCATCTATTTCGTAAACACGAAAATTACGTATCCCTAATTATATCCTTTCGGAATGGGCTTTAAGCTTTAGGTCCCAGTCAATTTAATTCCCGGAACGCAAAAGATTACCGTAGTGTAAAGTAATCGAAAATTTTAGCCTTCAAATATATATAAACAAAATTTTTTGATACGACATGCTGGACCTTTAGCAATGGGATTTTTAGAAATATTTTTGCGTTTTGCTGCAGTGGTATACTTTTCTAAAACATTCATTGCAAAACATAATTTCTTTCTTACATAGAACTCATCAAATAAAATCTGAAAAAATAACTCATACGGCCAGCAGAGCCCAACGTTCGCGAGACCGATAATTACTCGTTGTTGTGTTGTAAATAGTGAAAAGGATAAAAATTGAATCTCTTTTATTATTATGTGAAAACAGAAAGCTGATAGGTTGTTAAATGTTTGGATCTAAAAGAGAGCTATCTACTTGACTGACACAATGGGTTTATAAAATAAACACAATTTACTTTGTTTTCATCTTTGGAAGTAATTTTAATCTTACCTGTTTTGATTCTGTTGAATCATAGTATAATATTTTCTTCGAAGTATTTTTCTCGTTATGCATGATTGCGCGCGCTTTAAATCTTAGTTATTTACATCCAGAGTAATGTAGCATTGTTATCTTTTGTCGACAGTACTTCGTTTTTACATGAGATAACGATTCGAAATGTGTTTTCATCCACCAGATTACAATGCAGGGATGCTATTTTCTTGATGTTTGCATATTTGATAGATAAAGATGTTTTCCCTCTGACTCTTATTGTTTCGTTATCTCGGGGATATATTTCTCATAACTGAACATATTATTCACTATTATACTATTATATTGACTATAATATCTGTTTAATCTTTAAAATGTTTTTAATTTGATAAAACGAGTATATATGTATATATATATATATATATATATATATATATATATATATATATATTAGTAAAACTTCTCTAGCCGGCCACCCTTCTAAATGGCCGTATTTTGTTCAAAAACTATTAAAGACTCCCTAGAGGCAATGTTGTGGAAGAAACCCTTTTGCCACGGCCACATTTTTTCGAAGCCATTATTGGCCGCCATAGAAAAAGTCCACTATATATATATATATATATATATATATATATATATATATATATATATATATATATATATATATATATATATATATATATATATATCTCATTATATGTACCTATTTATTTTTTTTTATTTTATTACATTTTAAATGTACACGTAGGAACGTATGTGCATACTTTTTATTCGAATTAAGGAAGCTGCTCATTTAGAAATACGACTTTTTCCAATCTTAATTTCAGTTTCGAAAATGCAAAAAAGGTAGAACTATATACGCAAAATATTGGACTGAATAAATTTAATAAGCGATTCGATGTTCTAAAGGCCAGAGCAAACTGTTCAGCTGTCAGCATAATTTTCAGTGTTTGATTTCATCTGGGTAAAATATTTCCAATCGATTTCGTAAATCAATGCAGGAGAACTTTTACACGGAAATGGCGACAATTTTTTTTTTTTCGATATCGATCAACTTCAAGTCAGGCGGAGTCATTTATTTCTTTTACATTTTCAATCGAGTTAAGAGACGGAATAGCCCAAAAACACCCCGCTAGCGATTTGAACTTTCCAAGACCGATATAAATAAATCCTTCTTAGCGATAAATTGTTATTGTTACTAAACTACCTTTTTATAAAGACATGTTTTATACTCTGGAGGTTTTCTTCAAAATGTTTAAAATGAATGTAGCATTGGAGCAAATTTTTTTTTTATGCATAAAAATTGGATAAGATTTTTAACGGCCAATACGAATTCTCAGTGCAAATTTTTGGTATGATTTAAAACATATTTTTCTTGTGTATACATACATACAAAACACTAACGTGAGCAATTTCTAACTCAGATTGTTTTTGCTATATTTTGAAAACCATACAGAAAATTTACAATAAAATAAAATTCAATAGCTGTAGATAAAAAAAATACTATTCAAAATCCTTTAAATCTGTCAGATTCATTTTCTTGGAGATTAAAATTCTGAAAGTATGATAGAGAGTTTTTTTTAAAGTCATGTCTCTAAAAATGAATCAAAATGAATTGAAGATATGCAGCGAAAATATGTATTTTTCATTCCTATGAAACTGATGTAAAATTTCTTTGACGAGTTTGAAGCATACCTCGGTTTTATGCAGTTTTGAATAATTCATTACCTTTCGAAATTGAAATATATCATGGTGGAGGGGAGACTGTATATTATAAATAGATATATTTTTTTCATTGAAATTTTATGAACCAGGTTGTATTTGGGGATACGGATAAAGATAATTTAAAATAAAGGGTATAAAATAAATAAAATTGCCTAAAATATCTTGTTGACGACTATATAGGATTTTGAAAAGTCTTATGGGGCAAATTTCAAAAGTTGTGTAAGACAATAAAAAATGTAACCGTGAAATTCCAAACGTTCAAATTTACTCAATCTTTCCTTTAGATTTGGTTGTTTTTAATCTTTTACCAGTTCATCGATCAATGTTATTGAAAAATCGTAAAATAATAAAGGTATACACGTCATAGACGCCCGGGGACGTAGTGGTTAAAAGCTTCAAGCTGCCACACCACAGCTCCAGGGTTCGACCCTGCGACTGGGCAAGGTCTACTCAGCCTTTCATCCCTTGAGTGGGTCGATAAAATGGGGACCAAGCATTAGTGGCGCACCCAGGATTTTTTCTTGGGGGGGGGGGGGGCGCGGAGATGAACGGATAAAAATATTTATAATGGATGGGGGCCCCGAGATGAGAGGACAAAAATATTTATAATGCAAAATAAATATTCATAATGCAATTTCTATTTCTTTGGAGGGTCAGGGCCCCTTGCCCCCCCCCCTGGGTGCGCCACTGCCAAGCATGCTTGGGAACTAACTCTGTGGGTCCTGCGTTTGTCCCACCACCTGCCCGAGACATATGCTGTATGGCACCCCAAGCCACGGTCAAGAAAGCGGAGATGGCCACCACCGGCCTTAGCCCACAATGGACTGTTGTGCCACTGGTTAGTTAGTTGTACTCGTCATAAATGGTAGAACTAATCACCGTTTTTAAAAAAAGCATTTCCAGCGTATTCAAGGAACTTCCGACGTAGGTTCTCTCTCCTCGGTAAGACAAAAGAACCGACAGGAAGTTGGGATTTAACTGCTTTGCCTGGTCCTGGCTCTCTAACGCAGTTTTATCGAGTTGTTTAAGCATGTAATCAACTGGCAAAATGGAAGAGGCCTATTTGGTAAGGGAAAAGTAGTGTTGTGATGATAATTAATAGTTTTGGAAGTGATTAAAGTTATATTAATATCGGGTATTCAGATAATTAAATTAGTAAAGTAAGTAAATTTTAGTAACGATTGTGCTTTGTTTTAATCAATTTATTAAGCCTCTGCTAAATATATGTAAGGGTTATACTTGTGGTGATCAGATATTAATTGATTTGATTAATGTCATCGCATTTGGAGAAGGTGCGCAAGTTTCTCTAAATGTTTTGACATTGAGAAGAATTAAGTTTGAAATAGATCATCACAGGTTATACCTTATTGTTAATATTGATAAATTAATAAGCCTTATTTTGAAATAATTGTGAGGTGGCTGGTACGCTGGTGAATTTTTGGGTTTTTTATTAAATGAATGAATACAAAATTGTAGTGTGTCTTTTCTTTTAAAGTTAAATCCTTCCTTTTGAGAACCCCTTTTTGTCAGTTGATCGTAAACTGAGACATCCGATAACGACTGGTCACGGACACCCTCCCCTTCGGGACGTTTGGAATGTTGATGAGCCAAGCAGATACGAATGCGCTCCCTACGCGGTTGAATACAGTGGCTTGTAGATGGCGGCGTTTTCAAGGAGGAAAAATGTAATCAAAAATTATTATGTGAAATAAGAAAATGAAAAAATCAACAATGAGTCGGAGAGGAGATTCCTTCGGCTAATTCCGAATTTCAGCGTTTTCCTCGTCCGGGATTGACGGAGCGGAGTGGACCTTCTTACTTTCCGCGGAATACAAAGTGAAAAAAGGAGCGTCAACTCGGGGGCGGAGGGTGCAAGTAGACACAGAGGGGGAGAGGCGAGCGAAGAGGCTGGGAGCTGACCCCAGTGCCTTGATAAAAAGATGATGGCTGTACGGAAAGGTCCGACGACGTTCATGTCTTGGCGTCATGCACGCTTTAGAAAATGGCGTTAAGGCTCCCCTCATGACTTCTTTAAATAATAGGGTTTTTTTTTGTGCTGCAGCATTTTAACTGGGTAATATGATTTTAATTTCTTTTTTTTTTTTGGTTTACTGAATTTTTCTATAGTTTTACTTTTGTTTTTTTTCTCATCACTTTTTCATATATTAGGTTTTTTTTTATATTCGCCAGCCATTTCATTTTTAATTGTCATTGTATATATTTTATTGTGTTGTGAAGATATGGATTCTTAGTTTTACAGCAATTGTATTTTTTATAATTTAATATTGGTATTTCAAAAAAAAAATGTTGAATAGAACTGATTACCAGATTGGTGGTAATATTGTTAATGTAATCGGAAGGAATAAATTTGTTATGTTAAAGTATATCTTTGTCATGTCGGTCCTTGCCTTTTTAGTAAATTTGCTGATTTTCAGCTTTAGGTTTTATTTTTATTTCAGCAGATATGAAGCTTTTTCTTTTAGGTGAGATAATTTTATTTCTAGGTGTTCTCCAAGGTTAAGTAAATTTATTAGATTTAATTTCATTTTTCTTTTGGCTCATTATTCACCACAGTGAAGCATTCAGTTCGAACCAGTGTTAATTATAATATTAATTATGATGGGTTATTGCATTTAAAAATAACACAACGCAACTTTACCATCTATCTTAAAATGTACTAACCACTAACGGCCAAATGGCAAATATTGTTGTACGTAAATTTAACTGAAGCCCACCTTAATTAGTAAGTTTTATTCATACCTACAATTAATTCATTAATTAATTAAATATAATATAATATAAAATAATTAAAGCTATAAATAAACCCCCATAACTACACCTTTTTCGTTGCCACAGTAGAAAGACATGGGGCTTAGGATCCGTGCGATCCAATACCGTGTAGCTTGGAGTTTTTCCCCGAGAAGATCAACTTGCCTTTAACCCCTTGACGGATGCCGTTTGCACAGTGCAAACGCCCAAATTTAGTCTTTTTTTACTTGCATTCAATGTATTCCAGTTAAATGAGCAGAAAATTTGTTAATACTGCCATCTGTTATCAGTTTAAAGAAGTAAAAACATTGTGCAACCTTTAATTGGAAATTTTTTCAAGATTGTTTAGGTTAAAAAAAATAGGGAAAAAATCTGCACCGTGAAAACGGTGGAGGTTGTTGCCCCTTAAAGGGTTAAGGACCTGTTCACATAGAAGTCCGGTAGCGGAAGCGTTAAAGTATTGAAATATATTTAACCAATGGCAAACCTCCAAACGATTAGCAACAAAATTTTTAACGCCTATGATTGGTTCATTTCCGTCTCAGCGCCATCTTTCCTTTTACGCTTCCGCTACCGGACTCCTATGTGAACAGGCCCTAAGAGATCGTTAGAGCTACACTTGATGTGAACTCAGAGAAGGAAGTTTAGGGATAGAAAACCCATATGCTTCTGTAAATTTTAGATTTTTAAAACAAGCCGGAATATGAAGTTTGTTGTAGTCCCATGGTCGATAGACTTTACCTCCAGTAAGTAAGACCCTCAGCAGATAAAATTAAATTATAATATAATACAAGAAATTTAAGGATAAAAATCTTTAAGACAACCAAACGTACAGGAGACTTTACGGGAAATTGCTATATAATTTTACTGGTGAAGGATTTTTTCCCGTTTTTGATGACACCAGTCCACTTTGCCAGGAATCGAATCTTTCTCAAAGTGGATTGTATTTTTAAAAAAATTAAAACCTAATGAATCGGCAGCTCATAAAACTTGCACGTTTTCCCGACCTTGAGTCCATGCGAAGCAGATGACCGTGGTGTTCCAGAAACGAACCAATCATACCATTAGATTAATATTAGGGTAACCTGAAAAAAAAACACAGTTGCTGCACTTAGACAGGTATCTTGAAATTTTAGAACCTTCGTGATAGAGCGCAATCATTAAATACCTCTTGAATACATTTTTAGAGCACTTCTACAAAGTAATTTAGACAGATGGGTTTATTTTGCGAGACTTGATCTTCCTTGTTTGTTAATAACAGTGTTTTAGTATTTCTCTTGTCACGAAACATTTCTGATCATTAAGGGGGTACGAGACAAAAAAATTCTCCAAAATAAAAAAAAAGCATAATTTTATTTTCTTGGATTAAAACACAATTTAGAGTTTTCTATACTGCGTGCTACAGCATACATCAGGGTCTATGAACCCTTCTTTACACCTGTATTTATAGTCTATCTCGGAATGGAATTCTTTAGAAGGATATATAAAAAATTCCTCACGAGGTATCTTTTGTGAAAATTTGAATACCACTCCCTTTTTTTCCTATTTTCATTAAACTGTCTACATAAAGTTAAAAATAATTGATTGAAGAAGCATAATTTACGTCCTTTAACGAACAACTGGTTTTCGGATCTGGCCCGCGGTTCTCCAGCTAGTCATTATTAACATTAGAACTACTGACGATTTAGATATGTTCCTTTTTACCAATTCATAAACCGGTCAAAATGAGAGTTCTTGAGAGTTCTAGTGTAAATGTAAAATAAAGAATTATCTGTTAATCTGATTTCAGTTAGTGTAATTCTGTAGCTTATTATGGGAAAACGTTAAGATTGTGTTACTTACTGTGTTTTCTTTATAAGATATTGTCTGTTAAAGAAATCAGTCGATTTAAACGATGGTTTAGTGGAAAGCAGATTCTTCCATTTAACTTCTAATATACTTTTTTGGCTAATTATGTCTCAGGTTTCATTTAAACCAATTGAAAATTTGTTGAGAAATTGCCTCAACTCTGATATCTAGAAAATGGAAGAATTAATTATTTAAATTGTTCTTTATAAGACATCTGTAAGAGTAAAATGCATTCGTTTCATTTGCAGTGAAGAATTTTGATCACTCATAAAACTTTTCCTGTGTAAAATACTTGAACTGAATAGTTTCTTATCACGAAACCTTCTAAATCTATAAATATTTACTTATTTTAATGACCTAACAACTATTTACATCTATTTCCTAAGAATCATGTAATTCGAAAAAGAAAATTTAAAATAACTCTGAAGTGTTTATCGAACATTAAGATTTGATTTAAAACTTTTCCCCTTAGTTTTATCTTACTGAGTGTTTCTCGACTAAACTGCATATAATCAGAGTTAATGATGTAAGCCGAAAGTTTCTGAATTGAAAAGCGTTTCGTAAGTTTTTTTTTATAGTTTTCAAAAGTTTATCTTAGTTTAACGATATCAAAATCATTTACTAGCTATCTCTGAATAGTTCTGAATATTATAACACTAATTTACATTTTTTTTATTTTCAGATAACTAGATAAAGATCTTAGAAGATTGTTCCTGGAGTAGTAAACAACTTTACAAGTCATTGAAATAGAGAAAGTTCTGCTGAAAAAAATAGTTTTTTCTAAAGGTAAGTGCAGTTTATAAGTAGTTACCATTGCTGCATACTATTTCAATTTAGAATAAAACAAATTTTGACATCAAGTAATAAGCTGTAATGATGCATCCTTTGCCAGTCTTTCTTCCTCCCATTTTTTTCTTCACTTTTAATATAAAATGGCTGATCAGGGAATCGAACTCGAGATCTCCGGCTTTTCGGAACAGTAGCGCGGTACCAGGGCCGGCTTTTCAGCGATTTGACCCTTTTCCCAGCCCTTCTCGTCCTATTCGCTTGGAAATTTTTTTCCTAGTGCATCAACGCATTGCAACAGGCGCCTAACAGTATGCTTTATAGAGAATGGTAATGACTAATTTTTCTCTGGATCGTTGGAAAATAAGATAATGTTTATATTTTGAACATAATTTGCGCCTAGCACAGCTGTACAGTCGAGCCCCCGTTATAGAGAACCCGGTATATAACGAACGAAAATTTTGGTCTCCCGTTTTCCTATTATACGTAATTTAATTAGTATTGTGTCAGTTTAATGTATTAATCGATATTGGTCGATTTCATTCATTAATGATCCTTTTTAATAGATTTTATCATTTTTTAATACGTCATTATTCAATACACATTGCAACTAATGAGTTGTACATTTTGTAAACTCTAGCATTTTTCTTAACGGTTCGGATATAGCGAACCACCGGATAAAGCGAACAAAACCTTTAGTCCCTTGAAGTTCGTTATAACGGGGTTCGACTGTATAATTATGCTGAAATTTTTTTATTAAGCAATTATTTCACGGTCACCTAAGCTAGTAGTTTAGATGCTACTTACGTTTTTGAGGTAGTCTATATATTTTACTTCACTTGGCGTACATGAATGCAATTAACTGTATATTAAACTCTTCATAGACCTGTTTCTTACATTAACTTTTATAACACACATTTGATTGGTTTTCATTTTGTTCGAGAGATATAATGCCGATAATAAACTAAATAGCAAAACTCAAAATATTGTATAGACTTCGTAAGTTTGTACAAACATTGACTGTTAGATCACTCGGAGAACAGTGCTCAAACCGGCTGTCATCGCAATCTGTCCTCAACGAATCTCCCTTAGGGATTATAGATTCCATTCTGCCTCTCTGTCTGTCAGTTATATTTACAATGGAGCCTTGTTTCGTGATTGGCAAGTAACTAGCGAAAATATTCATTAAATCGAGGATGCCTCCTTGGCGTCTGATAAATGAAACAATAGCCAATTTGGAGGACAAACATAGTATAAAACCTTTGATGTAAAACTTTTTTTAAGTTGAAATGTTTTAGATATCAAAGAAAATCAAATAAATTCATGCAAGTAATGTATTCTTCGATTAAACAAATGGTGCAAATTTATCTAATATATAAATATAAGGAGAAAGGGTTAGATTACTGGCTTTTTCGCTGTCACCAATTGCTAATATAAAATCGACATTTATGTCATTTATTTAAGCGTAGAGTTCTTTGTGTCACATTATCCGAATTGTAAGCTTTCTTGATAAAATATTGTTAATCAACTGGATAAATTGTCTTAAAATAAGTTTGAAATCAGCATGTTTCAGTTGAGCACGTTCTATTCGCAATATAATGTCAAGAATATTAATGTTAACCGCTTAATTAGTATTAACAAATTACAATATGAACAACAGATAAAAGAATAATATTCTTCATGTGATGAAATGATTCTTCACATGATTCCTCACATGATGGTTTCGTTTCACATTGCTTTAGTTTCGTTTCATATTCCGCCATCACAAGAGATATTTCTTGGTTCCTTGAGGAGCTTTGTTTATTACATATTACTTCAAACGTTTATAGTTTGCTTGTTTCTTTGATTTTCGAAAGGTTCCTTGGGAATATATGAAAAATATTTACATACATATGTAGAGAGAGATAGTTCGATAGATAGATAAATAGATCAATAGACAGATATAGATATAGATATAACTATAAATCAGTCAATCTGTTTATATATATATATATATATATATATATATATATATATATATATATATATATATATATATATATGACAGGCGTGTGGTTTGCCTGTTCTCACATTAATTTGCAGTCATCATGTTAATACTGGTGGCGAGTGGTAAGTAGTCTAAATCCAATAAATAAACATAGTACCAACGAAATCAAGTCAATTTATTTTTCCTTCCAGCAACCACTGATCCAAGTAGCGCATATTTGAGCGCTCGCCATTTTCAAATTGTGGACCCAGCTGACACACGTCCAACAGCAACGATTAAATCCCACGTTCTGACAAAAATTCGCGGGCATCTCCGCGCGTCAACTCTCCCTGCACATGCGCAGAGCCCAAACCAGACATCTTTCACGGAGAATTACATAATTTTCCTCCTCGAACGCAAAACCCACTGGCGCGCCAAGATTACATAATGAAAAGGGGAATTTCCCTTTCCCAATTCGCGTCTTGAAATACGAACAATTAGAGGCGAATTACGCCACGAATATAATTTAATTCCTTAGCCCCCTTTAAATTTAAGGTAATCGTTCTTTTCCCACTTAAATTCTGACATATATATATATATAGATAGATATATACCGCCACACCAGTTTTAAATGTATTTCAATCTTTTCTTTCACATAACTATATAACTAACTCCGCATTATTTCTATATGTCGCCTGGGCATATGGCACCACAGGGGGTCAAGTGAACTGGAACTAAATTTAATATATGCTGGTGTGAGCGTCGGTTTTATGAACTTTGAATTCGAATCAGGGATTGAATGGACGCCATTTTCCTTTCTATCAATTGTAAATGTATAAATATATTCTACTCCTTTACATTTCGTAAAGTATGTTTAACTATTCGATAACCATAATGTGTTTAAAGTAATAAAAATATTATTCAATTTAAATGAATTGATTTGGAATTTATGTGCCCAAGGCCGGACTACCAAGCCGAATGCCCGTTCAGCTGTTTTCTCGGATATCGTCGTTAAGTGTCGTCTATAGATCCGGTATTTCATATATATATATATATATATATATATATATATATATATATATATAATACATACATGCGCGCACACACACACACACACACTATCTACCAATAAGTATTTGGACACCCATGAAAATGACGATATCTGTGGTCCTGCCGTGACGATATCTGTGGTCGTCACAACCTCCGCCGTTAATTATCGTGTAGGAAACAACATTGTCATTAGTCGCATGCAAGATGTCACGAAGTGCAGAGTTATCTGATTTCGAGAAAGGTGTAATCGTCGGGTATCACAGAAATGGCCGATCCTTAAGGGACATATCTAGCGAGCTGAATTACATAAAATCGAGAGTGGCCTATGTGATTCAGAAGTGGAAGGTGAGCGGTGGTTGTCAGAATGTGCCCCGAATCGGCAGACCCGCGAAACTAGGAGATAGAGACCGATGGGTGCTGTCCAGAGATATTCGTAAGAACCGCACCCAACCGATGGCTCACATACTCCAGGAATTTCAACAGGCACCCGGGAGTGTTGTTTCAATAAATACCATCCGTAAGGAAGCACGTCTACTTGGTTTTCATGGTCATGCTGCCGCCCATAAGCCTTTCATCACAAAGTCCAACCACGTTGCTTGGTAGTAGTATAAAAATGAGAGTTTTGCCCCAGGAGCAGGAGCAAGAAGGGGGAGGGGCTTAAAGTGGGCGGAGCTAACTGAGTGACGTGGACCAATCAGAGTGCAGTTGGCCACCTGGCGGTCGATTTGGACCAATCAGGAGAGGGCAGCGCTGCTATCGCCCCCTAGCGGGAAAACCTGGAACCTTGTAGTTCAGCAGAATCTTGAAGAGACTATGTGCTCCGCGGAGCGCCCCCTATAGGTCAAATAGGGAACTAAATTTCGTACAAGGATTGGAGGTCAGGGCATATTTTTTTCAGTGCTGCCATCTGCTGGTTAAATAGGGAACTACATTTTTGGGACTTAGAAATTTTTTTAAAAGTATTTTCCATGGGAATTGAACCCGTTAAGGAAATATTACCTGACTACTTTTAGCGACGTAATACCGTTACGCTATGAATCGTCGGAAGTTCAGCGAATTATATTCTATAACAGAGAGAATATTTTTATAAATTTACTAGAATTAATTATCAAAAATAAATATAACGACATCTATTGTTTAAAAATGAAACTTAGAAAATTTAATACAAGGTTTTGTGTATATTTTTCAAAACTTTAAATATTTTTAGTCGAATTCTAACTTAAAATATATATTATCAACTTAGTAGTTCAAAAAAGGGCTTATTTTCAGGACTTTAAAATTGTTTTGCTATGTTTTTTAACGTGATATATAATTTTACATAGATACATTCACAAAATAATACAAAATAATAAGAAATTTTTACATAGATAGGCTAAAACGAATATTTTTTTTCCTTTTACTTGATATTTTTACACATAAAATTATTTTACAACAAGCGTTAAGTTTAAAATATCTATAATTTTTCTTAAGAATATTACTTTGCAGTATAATATAATTTAGATAGAGCTTTGAATCCATTGTAACATTTAGTATAGAAAAAATTATTATTTGATCTTACCTTGAAAAACATTCCATGAAAAGCTAACAAGGGGATATTTTTAGACATGAAATTATTTAAACAAAGCGGGAATTCCTCAGTAGAGTTATTTTTTCCTTTTAATATTAGAAATAAAAACTGAAATATGATTCAATCTAGATAATTATTTAAATTAAATACACATAACATACCAATCCATACTATTAAATCTGCAAGAGAAGATATTAAATTTACGCTAAAAAAATTTTTTAATTGTCGACATATGCATACTGCAATAGTCTACATTATTATCAAAAAGTTCATTGAATTATATTCTATAACAGAGCGAATATTTTTATGAATTTACTAGAATTAATTATCAAAAATAAATATAACGTCAACTATTGATTAAAAATGAAACTTAGAAAATTTAATACATGGTTTTGAGTATATTTTTCAAAACTTTAAATATTTTTAGTCGAAGGGCTTATTTTCAGGACTTTAAAATTGTTTTGCTATGTTTTTTAACGTGATATATAATTTTACATAGATACATTCACAAAATAATACAAAATAATAAGAAATTTTTACATAGATAGGCTAAAACGAATATTTTTTTCTTTTACTTGATATTTTTACACATGAAATTATTTTACAACAAGCGTTAAGTTTAAAATATCTATAATTTTTCTTAAGAATATTACTTTGCAGTATAATATAATTTAGATAGAGCTTTGAATCCATTGTAACATTTAGTATAGAAAAAATTATTATTATTTGATCTTACCTTGAAAAACATTCCATGAAAAGCTAACAAGGGGATATTTTTAGACATGAAATTATTTAAACAAAGCGGGAATTCCTCAGTAGAGTTATTTTTTCCTTTTAATATTAGAAATAAAAACTGAAATATGATTCAATCTAGATAATTATTTAAATTAAATACACATACCATACCAATCCATACTATTAAATCTGCAAGAGAAGGTAACAAATTTATCTCACAATGTTAATAGAGAAGATTCTTACATTATCTGAAATAATACAGACTTTATCATGTTTAGAAGATATTTACAAGAGTTCATTTTAGAATTAAATGAATCATGGTTTGAATCCTACAACAGTAGGGGGTATATGCAAACATGAAGACTTTAAATTATACAATTACCATCTAGAACCTGAAACTTAAAAAATATATGCACCAATTTAAGTATCTTTATATAGTTTATGTACAGTTTTGAATATATTTCAAACCTTAAACGTTTTTTCAACTTTGAAACTATATTATAAGTTAAGACTCTTACTAAAATTAAAAACATTTTATAGAGGTAAAGACTTGAAAGATAAAATTTACAAGTTTTAATCCTAAATATTATATTTTATCCAGAAATGTAGACTATTAATATATGATTTTAAACCTAACATACTTTCAACGATTATCTAAATTGCGATATAATGTTAAATTCCACTGATATTAGTCTATTAGTAGTAAGCATTTCATTAAAGGTTAATAGAAGTATTTAATAAAGTTTTAATATTAAATGAACATCAAACATATATTAACTTAGATGTTTTAACCCCAAACAGTAATTATTAAAAATAATTATAAAATATATGATTCAAAACTTTAAAACATATTATTATATATACAATAGAAGATGTTAAATTTGTATTGAACTTAAATTATAAGATTGTTTCTACCATCGTCGCTTGATATATAACATTACAGTTTTAAATATTCTGCAAACGCTATGAAACATTTTGTATAGAAAATAATTACCATTTGATCTTACCTTTAAAATCTATAGTTTATGCACTTAATTCATATAATTTTTTACAAAAACAAGCTTTAACTGCATAAAAAGATATTATATTTGTCCCGCACATACATATAAACATTATTCCACAGAGAAGATATATTCATCCCTCACATACATATAAACCAAAAAACATATTAAAACTTACTAGTTCCCTTATAAAGGTTTCACGACTTTAAAATTTTTTTTACTGCGTTTTAAATCTAATCTATAATTTTACATATATATAACCACTAATAAATTGTTTTACAAACAAAAAAGCATACATCACTCCTAAAATTTTAGTTTTCTTAACAAAAAAAAAAAAAAAAAGCAAAACTTTGATTAAAACAATTGTTTATTATGTTAAAAAATCAATCACCTATTTATATTACTTTGAAATATTACGCAAATAATAACTTTGAATAAGTTTTACATCAGAAATTATTTTCCGACAACTGTTAAACTTAAAAATCTAATCTTAAATTTATTCATCTTTGCACACTTTACAAAGAAAAGCATACATTTTAACCAAAATTTTAGTTTTCTTAACAAAAATATCTGCAGAACTTTGAAGTAAAACTATGTTTAATACATTGAAAATCAATGATCTATTACCAACACTTTGAAATATCATGCAAATGCTAACTTAGAATAACTTCTAAATGAGTAAATTTTAAGGTTTGCCTAAACCAACCCCTACATAAGATAAGTGCAATTCAACGTTAGATAAGATAAGTACGTTTCGTCAATAGATAAGATTACTGGCACCTACTATTAGTCACACATTTTTCTAAAAATATTTTTTAAATTATTTTTCTAAAAAATTATTATTCAAATTAAAAGATATAAATATAATAATTAATCTTTAAATACTATATTGAACACAGAAAAAGAGTACTCACAGTTGATGAATGGACTTTAGTCTTCTAATATATCCTCATAAAAATATTTATGAATCATTTTCAAGTTGAACTTAGCGAAAAATTCACTGCTGTTATAGACACATGTGCAATAATTTTGTACAATTCAGCATATTTTTAACATAGATGTTGAAAATAGCAGCTTTGCCCACTGCACGATATTTTTCATTCTCGCTTATGGATAAGCAACTATGCTGACGCTGTGATAGATGGTCAATTTCGCATCCATGACATTCAAATAATTCACTGCATGCACGTATTAAACTTGTTTTTAAGACTTTGAAATAATTTTCTTTTGCAGCAAATAAGTCGCAATGATTTTTTACAACATGATCCGTTTTTATAAACTTTGTATTGTAGCATATTAGGAATGCTTTCACACAACGAACTGTTTTCAACATAACTTATAATATCGTCAGGATATTCTTCCATTTTCAATATCTGCTCTCTATTTAATTTAATAGACCAGGTTTTTAATTTGTAACCAACTCCGTTTTCATTAGCAAACATTTGTTGTAAGCAACATTGTTCGCCGACGTTTACACCTATTAGCTGGTTGTTACAGATGAATGATTTCTTTTATAAACAATTTTATATATTGAAATTTTATTCATTAGTTCCCACCATGTAGCGACAATCATCACTACTGCATTTTCGGTAGGGATATTGCTAAATACATCCGTGAAATGATTCAATGTCCTAGGTATGTCTTATCCAATTGCAACGTAAATCAACCCCTCCTTTATAATAAGCGCTTTTAAGAATTACCATCTTTGAAAAGAGAAATAACTGAATCACTTACGATTTGTTAGTAAATGTTGAATGATTATTTTTCGTGCAATATAATTTTTCAGGAGAGATAAAAAAAGTTACTTTTACTTTGATATATAACATTGCAGTTTTAAATATTCTACAAACGCTATGAAACATTTTGTATAGAAATTAATTACCATCTGATCTTACCTTTAAAATCTATAGTTTATGCACTTAATACATATAATTTTTTTACTTAAAGCATATTAAAACTTAATAGTTCCCTTATAAAGGTTTCAAGACTTTAAAAATTTTTTACTTTGTTTTAAATCTAATCTATAATTTTACATAGATATAACCACTAATAAATTGTTTTATATAGAAAAAGCATACATCGCACGTAAAATTTTAGTTTTCTTAACAAAAACCTTTAAAAACTTTGATCGAAACGTTTATTACGTTAAAAAATCAAGCACCTATTGAATAACTTTGAACAAGTTTTACATTAGAAATTATTTTCCGACGACTGTTAAACAAAATTTATACTATAAGTTTAAGACACTTCCTAATACTTACAATTTTATCATTCTATAAAGATTATAATTTCTTTTGAATCGTTTTCAAATATTTATAATTTGTTTTAATAATAGCACAAAACTTGAATAATTTTGAATTAATTTCATATAAATTCTCTCTCATTAAAATAACATAAAAATAAGTTATGTGTTTCAAAACATGCATACAACTTATGTGAGAACACTTCAAGTTAGAAGATGTGATAGCTCCTTAAATGGAACATAATTCAGAGTTTCACACAGGTTGAGATAGTGCACATTCATTAGTAAGTTCCAATGCAATCAATATTTCGTTAAATTTCCGAAGCAGGGATTCCAAGATCGTTAAACTTAAAAAAAGTTTAAGTAAATTAATTAAGAATATCCAATTATTTTAATTACTAAAAATTATCATAGTTCAAAAAGATATGACATGATTATATTTTCATTTTTTAAATACTATTTCGAAAACGGAATAGTTTAAATGTAATTACTTTAGGATCATTCTAATGATTAGAAAAACTTTTATACCAAAAAACTAAGAAAACCTGAAAAAATATTCAACTAATCCCGGGTTTATTACATTGAAAAAGTATCATTAAAAATAATCAATCATAATACGTTTAAAATAAATAATAAGTTTACGTTAATATCCATTTACGTTCAAAAATAAAGTTAAAAAACATAATAAGTTATCATCATTTATGTTTAAAACATAAATGATAAAATATAAATAAAACAATAAAATATAAATTTTTTAAAAATGGTTAGAAGGTCATAAACAGAAGTACTACATACCTACTTTTTTCAATCTCAAGCATTTAGCTTCTAATACATTTTACAAGTTCAGAACCTGAATACCTTATCTCATCTATTTCCAAAGCGTCGTGCAATACCGTCTTTAGAAACCCCCTAAGTGCAATCATTAGGGGGTTTTCCAGGACTATATTGCGTCGAAATAGTATTTAAAAAATGAAAATATAATCATGTCATATCTTTTTGAACTATGATAATTTTTAGTAATTAAAATAATTGGATATTCTTAATTAATTTACTTAAACTTTTTTTAAGTTTAACGATCTTGGAATCCCTGCTTCGGAAATTTAACGAAATATTGATTGCATTGGAACTTACTAATGAATGTGCACTATCTCAACCTGTGTGAAACTCTGAATTATGTTCCATTTAAGGAGCTATCACATCTTCTAACTTGAAGTGTTCTCACATAAGTTGTATGCATGTTTTGAAACACATAACTTATTTTTATGTTATTTTAATGAGAGAGAATTTATATGAAATTAATTCAAAATTATTCAAGTTTTGTGCTATTATTAAAACAAATTATAAATATTTGAAAACGATTCAAAAGAAATTATAATCTTTATAGAATGATAAAATTGTAAGTATTAGGAAGTGTCTTAAACTTATAGTATAAATTTTGTTTAACAGTCGTCGGAAAATAATTTCTAATGTAAAACTTGTTCAAAGTTATTCAATAGGTGCTTGATTTTTTAACGTAATAAACGTTTCGATCAAAGTTTTTAAAGGTTTTTGTTAAGAAAACTAAAATTTTACGTGCGATGTATGCTTTTTCTATATAAAACAATTTATTAGTGGTTATATCTATGTAAAATTATAGATTAGATTTAAAACAAAGTAAAAAATTTTTAAAGTCTTGAAACCTTTATAAGGGAACTATTAAGTTTTAATATGCTTTAAGTAAAAAAATTATATGTATTAAGTGCATAAACTATAGATTTTAAAGGTAAGATCAGATGGTAATTAATTTCTATACAAAATGTTTCATAGCGTTTGTAGAATATTTAAAACTGCAATGTTATATATCAAAGTAAAAGTAACTTTTTTTATCTCTCCTGAAAAATTATATTGCACGAAAAATAATCATTCAACATTTACTAACAAATCGTAAGTGATTCAGTTATTTCTCTTTTCAAAGATGGTAATTCTTAAAAGCGCTTATTATAAAGGAGGGGTTGATTTACGTTGCAATTGGATAAGACATACCTAGGACATTGAATCATTTCACGGATGTATTTAGCAATATCCCTACCGAAAATGCAGTAGTGATGATTGTCGCTACATGGTGGGAACTAATGAATAAAATTTCAATATATAAAATTGTTTATAAAAGAAATCATTCATCTGTAACAACCAGCTAATAGGTGTAAACGTCGGCGAACAATGTTGCTTACAACAAATGTTTGCTAATGAAAACGGAGTTGGTTACAAATTAAAAACCTGGTCTATTAAATTAAATAGAGAGCAGATATTGAAAATGGAAGAATATCCTGACGATATTATAAGTTATGTTGAAAACAGTTCGTTGTGTGAAAGCATTCCTAATATGCTACAATACAAAGTTTATAAAAACGGATCATGTTGTAAAAAATCATTGCGACTTATTTGCTGCAAAAGAAAATTATTTCAAAGTCTTAAAAACAAGTTTAATACGTGCATGCAGTGAATTATTTGAATGTCATGGATGCGAAATTGACCATCTATCACAGCGTCAGCATAGTTGCTTATCCATAAGCGAGAATGAAAAATATCGTGCAGTGGGCAAAGCTGCTATTTTCAACATCTATGTTAAAAATATGCTGAATTGTACAAAATTATTGCACATGTGTCTATAACAGCAGTGAATTTTTCGCTAAGTTCAACTTGAAAATGATTCATAAATATTTTTATGAGGATATATTAGAAGACTAAAGTCCATTCATCAACTGTGAGTACTCTTTTTCTGTGTTCAATATAGTATTTAAAGATTAATTATTATATTTATATCTTTTAATTTGAATAATAATTTTTTAGAAAAATAATTTAAAAAATATTTTTAGAAAAATGTGTGACTAATAGTAGGTGCCAGTAATCTTATCTATTGACGAAACGTACTTATCTTATCTAACGTTGAATTGCACTTATCTTATGTAGGGGTTGGTTTAGGCAAACCTTAAAATTTACTCATTTAGAAGTTATTCTAAGTTAGCATTTGCATGATATTTCAAAGTGTTGGTAATAGATCATTGATTTTCAATGTATTAAACATAGTTTTACTTCAAAGTTCTGCAGATATTTTTGTTAAGAAAACTAAAATTTTGGTTAAAATGTATGCTTTTCTTTGTAAAGTGTGCAAAGATGAATAAATTTAAGATTAGATTTTTAAGTTTAACAGTTGTCGGAAAATAATTTCTGATGTAAAACTTATTCAAAGTTATTATTTGCGTAATATTTCAAAGTAATATAAATAGGTGATTGATTTTTTAACATAATAAACAATTGTTTTAATCAAAGTTTTGCTTTTTTTTTTTTTTTTTTGTTAAGAAAACTAAAATTTTAGGAGTGATGTATGCTTTTTTGTTTGTAAAACAATTTATTAGTGGTTATATATATGTAAAATTATAGATTAGATTTAAAACGCAGTAAAAAAAATTTTAAAGTCGTGAAACCTTTATAAGGGAACTAGTAAGTTTTAATATGTTTTTTGGTTTATATGTATGTGAGGGATGAATATATCTTCTCTGTGGAATAATGTTTATATGTATGTGCGGGACAAATATAATATCTTTTTATGCAGTTAAAGCTTGTTTTTGTAAAAAATTATATGAATTAAGTGCATAAACTATAGATTTTAAAGGTAAGATCAAATGGTAATTATTTTCTATACAAAATGTTTCATAGCGTTTGCAGAATATTTAAAACTGTAATGTTATATATCAAGCGACGATGGTAGAAACAATCTTATAATTTAAGTTCAATACAAATTTAACATCTTCTATTGTATATATAATAATATGTTTTAAAGTTTTGAATCATATATTTTATAATTATTTTTAATAATTACTGTTTGGGGTTAAAACATCTAAGTTAATATATGTTTGATGTTCATTTAATATTAAAACTTTATTAAATACTTCTATTAACCTTTAATGAAATGCTTACTACTAATAGACTAATATCAGTGGAATTTAACATTATATCGCAATTTAGATAATCGTTGAAAGTATGTTAGGTTTAAAATCATATATTAATAGTCTACATTTCTGGATAAAATATAATATTTAGGATTAAAACTTGTAAATTTTATCTTTCAAGTCTTTACCTCTATAAAATGTTTTTAATTTTAGTAAGAGTCTTAACTTATAATATAGTTTCAAAGTTGAAAAAACGTTTAAGGTTTGAAATATATTCAAAACTGTACATAAACTATATAAAGATACTTAAATTGGTGCATATATTTTTTAAGTTTCAGGTTCTAGATGGTAATTGTATAATTTAAAGTCTTCATGTTTGCATATACCCCCTACTGTTGTAGGATTCAAACCATGATTCATTTAATTCTAAAATGAACTCTTGTAAATATCTTCTAAACATGATAAAGTCTGTATTATTTCAGATAATGTAAGAATCTTCTCTATTAACATTGTGAGATAAATTTGTTACCTTCTCTTGCAGATTTAATAGTATGGATTGGTATGGTATGTGTATTTAATTTAAATAATTATCTAGATTGAATCATATTTCAGTTTTTATTTCTAATATTAAAAGGAAAAAATAACTCTACTGAGGAATTCCCGCTTTGTTTAAATAATTTCATGTCTAAAAATATCCCCTTGTTAGCTTTTCATGGAATGTTTTTCAAGGTAAGATCAAATAATAATAATTTTTTCTATACTAAATGTTACAATGGATTCAAAGCTCTATCTAAATTATATTATACTGCAAAGTAATATTCTTAAGAAAAATTATAGATATTTTAAACTTAACGCTTGTTGTAAAATAATTTCATGTGTAAAAATATCAAGTAAAAGAAAAAAATATTCGTTTTAGCCTATCTATGTAAAAATTTCTTATTATTTTGTATTATTTTGTGAATGTATCTATGTAAAATTATATATCACGTTAAAAAACATAGCAAAACAATTTTAAAGTCCTGAAAATAAGCCCTTCGACTAAAAATATTTAAAGTTTTGAAAAATATACTCAAAACCATGTATTAAATTTTCTAAGTTTCATTTTTAATCAATAGTTGACGTTATATTTATTTTTGATAATTAATTCTAGTAAATTCATAAAAATATTCGCTCTGTTATAGAATATAATTCAATGAACTTTTTGATAATAATGTAGACTATTGCAGTATGCATATGTCGACAATTAAAAAATTTTTTTAGCGTAAATTTAATATCTTCTCTTGCAGATTTAATAGTATGGATTGGTATGTTATGTGTATTTAATTTAAATAATTATCTAGATTGAATCATATTTCAGTTTTTATTTCTAATATTAAAAGGAAAAAATAACTCTACTGAGGAATTCCCGCTTTGTTTAAATAATTTCATGTCTAAAAATATCCCCTTGTTAGCTTTTCATGGAATGTTTTTCAAGGTAAGATCAAATAATAATTTTTTCTATACTAAATGTTACAATGGATTCAAAGCTCTATCTAAATTATATTATACTGCAAAGTAATATTCTTAAGAAAAATTATAGATATTTTAAACTTAACGCTTGTTGTAAAATAATTTTATGTGTAAAAATATCAAGTAAAAGGAAAAAAAATATTCGTTTTAGCCTATCTATGTAAAAATTTCTTATTATTTTGTATTATTTTGTGAATGTATCTATGTAAAATTATATATCACGTTAAAAAACATAGCAAAACAATTTTAAAGTCCTGAAAATAAGCCCTTTTTTGAACTACTAAGTTGATAATATATATTTTAAGTTAGAATTCGACTAAAAATATTTAAAGTTTTGAAAAATATACACAAAACCTTGTATTAAATTTTCTAAGTTTCATTTTTAAACAATAGATGTCGTTATATTTATTTTTGATAATTAATTCTAGTAAATTTATAAAAATATTCTCTCTGTTATAGAATATAATTCGCTGAACTTCCGACGATTCATAGCGTAACGGTATTACGTCGCTAAAAGTAGTCAGGTAATATTTCCTTAACGGGTTCAATTCCCATGGAAAATACTTTTAAAAAAATTTCTAAGTCCCAAAAATGTAGTTCCCTATTTAACCAGCAGATGGCAGCACTGAAAAAAATATGCCCTGACCTCCAATCCTTGTACGAAATTTAGTTCCCTATTTGACCTATAGGGGGCGCTCCGCGGAGCACATAGTCTCTTCAAGATTCTGCTGAACTACAAGGTTCCAGGTTTTCCCGCTAGGGGGCGATAGCAGCGCTGCCCTCTCCTGATTGGTCCAAATCGACCGCCAGGTGGCCAACTGCACTCTGATTGGTCCACGTCACTCAGTTAGCTCCGCCCACTTTAAGCCCCTCCCCCTTCTTGCTCCTGCTCCTGGGGCAAAACTCTCATTTTTATACTACTACCAAGCAACGTGGTTGGACTTTGTGATGAAAGGCTTATGGGCGGCAGCATGACCATGAAAACCAAGTAGACGTGCTTCCTTACGGATGGTATTTATTGAAACAACACTCCCGGGTGCCTGTTGAAATTCCTGGAGTATGTGAGCCATCGGTTGGGTGCGGTTCTTACGAATATCTCTGGACAGCACCCATCGGTCTCTATCTCCTAGTTTCGCGGGTCTGCCGATTCGGGGCACATTCTGACAACCACCGCTCACCTTCCACTTCTGAATCACATAGGCCACTCTCGATTTTATGTAATTCAGCTCGCTAGATATGTCCCTTAAGGATCGGCCATTTCTGTGATACCCGACGATTACACCTTTCTCGAAATCAGATAACTCTGCACTTCGTGACATCTTGCATGCGACTAATGACAATGTTGTTTCCTACACGATAATTAACGGCGGAGGTTGTGACGACCACAGATATCGTCACGGCAGGACCACAGATATCGTCATTTTCATGGGTGTCCAAATACTTATTGGTAGATAGTGTGTGTGTGTGTGTGTGCGCGCATGTATGTATTATATATATATATATATATATATATATATGAAATACCGGATCTATAGACGACACTTAACGACGATATCCGAGAAAACAGCTGAACGGGCATTCGGCTTGGTAGTCCGGCCTTGGGCACATAAATTCCAAATCAATTCATTTAAATTGAATAATATTTTTATTACTTTAAACACATTATGGTTATCGAATAGTTAAACATACTTTACGAAATGTAAAGGAGTAGAATATATTTATACATTTACAATTGATAGAAAGGAAAATGGCGTCCATTCAATCCCTGATTCGAATTCAAAGTTCATAAAACCGACGCTCACACCAGCATATATTAAATTTAGTTCCAGTTCACTTGACCCCCTGTGGTGCCATATGCCCAGGCGACATATAGAAATAATGCGGAGTTAGTTATATAGTTATGTGAAAGAAAAGATTGAAATACATTTAAAACTGGTGTGGCGGTATATATCTATCTATATATATATATATGTCAGAATTTAAGTGGGAAAAGAACGATTACCTTAAATTTAAAGGGGGCTAAGGAATTAAATTATATTCGTGGCGTAATTCGCCTCTAATTGTTCGTATTTCAAGACGCGAATTGGGAAAGGGAAATTCCCCTTTTCATTATGTAATCTTGGCACACCAGTGGGTTTTGCGTTCGAGGAGGAAAATTATGTAATTCTCCTTGAAAGATGTCTGGTTTGGGCTCTGCGCATGTGCAGGGAGAGTTGACGCGCGGAGATGCCCGCGAATTTTTGTCAGAACGTGGGATTTAATCGTTGCTGTTGGACGTGTGTCAGCTGGGTCCACAATTTGAAAATGGCGAGCGCTCAAATATGCGCTACTTGGATCAGTGGTTGCTGGAAGGAAAAATAAATTGACTTGATTTCGTTGGTACTATGTTTATTTATTGGATTTAGACTACTTACCACTCGCCACCAGTATTAACATGATGACTGCAAATTAATGTGAGAACAGGCAAACCACACGCCTGTCATATATATATATATATATATATATATATATATATATATATATATATATATATATATATAAACAGATTGACTGATTTATAGTTATATCTATATCTATATCTGTCTATTGATCTATTTATCTATCTATCGAACTATCTCTCTCTACATATGTATGTAAATATTTTTCATATATTCCCAAGGAACCTTTCGAAAATCAAAGAAACAAGCAAACTATAAACGTTTGAAGTAATATGTAATAAACAAAGCTCCTCAAGGAACCAAGAAATATCTCTTGTGATGGCGGAATATGAAACGAAACTAAAGCAATGTGAAACGAAACCATCATGTGAGGAATCATGTGAAGAATCATTTCATCACATGAAGAATATTATTCTTTTATCTGTTGTTCATATTGTAATTTGTTAATACTAATTAAGCGGTTAACATTAATATTCTTGACATTATATTGCGAATAGAACGTGCTCAACTGAAACATGCTGATTTCAAACTTATTTTAAGACAATTTATCCAGTTGATTAACAATATTTTATCAAGAAAGCTTACAATTCGGATAATGTGACACAAAGAACTCTACGCTTAAATAAATGACATAAATGTCGATTTTATATTAGCAATTGGTGACAGCGAAAAAGCCAGTAATCTAACCCTTTCTCCTTATATTTATATATTAGATAAATTTGCACCATTTGTTTAATCGAAGAATACATTACTTGCATGAATTTATTTGATTTTCTTTGATATCTAAAACATTTCAACTTAAAAAAAGTTTTACATCAAAGGTTTTATACTATGTTTGTCCTCCAAATTGGCTATTGTTTCATTTATCAGACGCCAAGGAGGCATCCTCGATTTAATGAATATTTTCGCTAGTTACTTGCCAATCACGAAACAAGGCTCCATTGTAAATATAACTGACAGACAGAGAGGCAGAATGGAATCTATAATCCCTAAGGGAGATTCGTTGAGGACAGATTGCGATGACAGCCGGTTTGAGCACTGTTCTCCGAGTGATCTAACAGTCAATGTTTGTACAAACTTACGAAGTCTATACAATATTTTGAGTTTTGCTATTTAGTTTATTATCGGCATTATATCTCTCGAACAAAATGAAAACCAATCAAATGTGTGTTATAAAAGTTAATGTAAGAAACAGGTCTATGAAGAGTTTAATATACAGTTAATTGCATTCATGTACGCCAAGTGAAGTAAAATATATAGACTACCTCAAAAACGTAAGTAGCATCTAAACTACTAGCTCAACGTAAAAGAAAAAAAATATTCGTTTTAGCGTATCTATGTAAAAATTTCTTATTATTTTGTATTATTTTGTGAATGTATCTATGTAAAATTATATATCACGTTAAAAAACATAGCAAAACAATTTTAAAGTCCTGAAAATAAGCCCTTCGACTAAAAATATTTAAAGTTTTGAAAAATATACTCAAAACCATGTATTAAATTTTCTAAGTTTCATTTTTAATCAATAGTTGACGTTATATTTATTTTTGATAATTAATTCTAGTAAATTCATAAAAATATTCGCTCTGTTATAGAATATAATTCAATGAACTTTTTGATAATAATGTAGACTATTGCAGTATGCATATGTCGACAATTAAAAAATTTTTTTAGCGTAAATTTAATATCTTCTCTTGCAGATTTAATAGTATGGATTGGTATGTTATGTGTATTTAATTTAAATAATTATCTAGATTGAATCATATTTCAGTTTTTATTTCTAATATTAAAAGGAAAAAATAACTCTACTGAGGAATTCCCGCTTTGTTTAAATAATTTCATGTCTAAAAATATCCCCTTGTTAGCTTTTCATGGAATGTTTTTCAAGGTAAGATCAAATAATAATTTTTTCTATACTAAATGTTACAATGGATTCAAAGCTCTATCTAAATTATATTATACTGCAAAGTAATATTCTTAAGAAAAATTATAGATATTTTAAACTTAACGCTTGTTGTAAAATAATTTTATGTGTAAAAATATCAAGTAAAAGGAAAAAAAATATTCGTTTTAGCCTATCTATGTAAAAATTTCTTATTATTTTGTATTATTTTGTGAATGTATCTATGTAAAATTATATATCACGTTAAAAAACATAGCAAAACAATTTTAAAGTCCTGAAAATAAACCCTTCGACTAAAAATATTTAAAGTTTTGAAAAATATACTCAAAACCATGTATTAAATTTTCTAAGTTTCATTTTTAATCAATAGTTGACGTTATATTTATTTTTGATAATTAATTCTAGTAAATTCATAAAAATATTCGCTCTGTTATAGAATATAATTCAATGAACTTTTTGATAATAATGTAGACTATTGCAGTATGCATATGTCGACAATTAAAAAATTTTTTTAGCGTAAATTTAATATCTTCTCTTGCAGATTTAATAGTATGGATTGGTATGTTATGTGTATTTAATTTAAATAATTATCTAGATTGAATCATATTTCAGTTTTTATTTCTAATATTAAAAGGAAAAAATAACTCTACTGAGGAATTCCCGCTTTGTTTAAATAATTTCATGTTTAAAAATATCCCCTTGTTAGCTTTTCATGGAATGTTTTTCAAGGTAAGATCAAATAATAATAATTTTTTCTATACTAAATGTTACAATGGATTCAAAGCTCTATCTAAATTATATTATACTGCAAAGTAATATTCTTAAGAAAAATTATAGATATTTTAAACTTAACGCTTGTTGTAAAATAATTTCATGTGTAAAAATATCAAGTAAAAGAAAAAAAATATTCGTTTTAGCGTATCTATGTAAAAATTTCTTATTATTTTGTATTATTTTGTGAATGTATCTATGTAAAATTATATATCACGTTAAAAAACATAGCAAAACAATTTTAAAGTCCTGAAAATAAGCCCTTTTTTGAACTACTAAGTTGATAATATATATTTTAAGTTAGAATTCGACTAAAAATATTTAAAGTTTTGAAAAATATACACAAAACCTTGTATTAAATTTTCTAAGTTTCATTTTTAAACAATAGATGTCGTTATATTTATTTTTGATAATTAATTCTAGTAAATTTATAAAAATATTCTCTCTGTTATAGAATATAATTCGCTGAACTTCCGACGATTCATAGCGTAACGGTATTACGTCGCTAAAAGTAGTCAGGTAATATTTCCTTAACGGGTTCAATTCCCATGGAAAATACTTTTAAAAAAATTTCTAAGTCCCAAAAATGTAGTTCCCTATTTAACCAGCAGATGGCAGCACTGAAAAAAATATGCCCTGACCTCCAATCCTTGTACGAAATTTAGTTCCCTATTTGACCTATAGGGGGCGCTCCGCGGAGCACATAGTCTCTTCAAGATTCTGCTGAACTACAAGGTTCCAGGTTTTCCCGCTAGGGGGCGATAGCAGCGCTGCCCTCTCCTGATTGGTCCAAATCGACCGCCAGGTGGCCAACTGCACTCTGATTGGTCCACGTCACTCAGTTAGCTCCGCCCACTTTAAGCCCCTCCCCCTTCTTGCTCCTGCTCCTGGGGCAAAACTCTCATTTTTATACTACTCTTGGTTAATGTGGTGCAAATAACGTCGAACGTGGACCGTAGATCAGTGGAAAAGGGTTCTCTGGAGTGACGAATCAAGGTTCACCCTCTATCGTTCGGATGGCTGGGTCTGGCTTCTGCCTTGAGAACGCATCCTGCCAGAATGCATTGTACCCGCAGTAAAGTTCGGCGGAGGTGGAATTATGGTCTGGGAGTGTTTCTCCTGGTATGGACTGGGACCCTTGGCCCCAATTCACGGTAAGCTCAACGCCAACACCTACTGCACTATTTTGGATGACAGTGTGCTTCCTACGTTGTGGCAGTTTTACGTGATGGACCCATGTTACTTCCAGTACGACAACGCCAGCTGTCATGTTGCGAGGTCCACCATGGAGTGGTATGGTGACAATGGGATTAACCGAATAGACTGGCCTGACCAGAGCCCAGGCCTGAACCCTGTCGAGAACCTCTGGGACGAGTTGGATCGCCGAATTAAGGGGTGCAACAACGTCCAAAATCGGTGATGGAACTTACATGTCTTCTCCAAGCCGAGTAGAAGAAAATACCACCTGCCACCGTACAAGGACTTGTGGAAAGCATAGCCCAGATGTTTTAGGCTGTAATAACCTCTCGTGGAGGCTCTACAAACTATTGAATATGAATAAATTTTGTTTTTCTTTTCTATCATAGGTGTCCAAATACTTATTGGTAGATAGTGTATTATCTATATATATAAAACAGTTCCGTAACTGACTCATTCATTCATTCACTGACTGACTGACATACAACGCACAGACCAAACCGCTGGACCTAAAGGGCTGAAATTTTGCATGGCGATTCTTCTTATAGTGTAGGGGTGCACTAAGAAAGATTTTTCAAAAATTCTTCTTAGATTTTTTTAAATTAAATTTTTAAGCTGTGTTTTAAACTTTTTTTACGTTTGCATTTAAAATAATACATTGAGGGTTATAAAATTTATATCACGAGAAAGATCATAAAAATTCCTTCAAAATGACATCTTTTTCGAATCTTTACCTCTATTTTCTGATTTTTGGTGAATTTTTAAAGATTCATTTTTAGAATTTAATTTATTAAATGCCGATCACGTGATTTCTTTTTTTCGTACTTTAAATAAAATTATCGTCACGTGCGTAACAACTAAATAGACAAAAAAAATTTTCTTGCTAATGCGGCAGACGATTCGACATTATTTTGTCTTTAAAAATATCCCTTACGATTTATTTATAAATATATATTTTTTTCTACATTAATTGTATACATTGATCGTCATATTTACTATAAATATATATATATATATATATATATATATATATATATTGGCATCAATTACATACACTGACCGTTTTATTTAATTTGAATGTACTCCGTAGCGAAGCGCGGGTTTTCAGCTAGTATATCTATATATATAAAACAGTTCCGTAACTGACTCACTGACATACAACGCACAGACCAAACCGCTGGACCTAGAGAGCTGAAATTTTGCATGGCGATTCTTCTTATGGTGTAGGGGTGCACTAAGAAAGATTTTTGAAAAATTTTTCTTAGATTTTTTTAATTAAATTTTTAAGCTGCTTTTGTAACTTTTTTTAAGTTTGTATTTAAAATAATAATTTGAGGGTTATAAAATTTATATCACGAGAAATATCATAAAAATTCATTTAAAATGAAATCTTTTTCGAACCTTTACCTCGATTTTCTGATTTTTGGTGAATTTTTAAAGATTCATTTTTAGAATTTAATTTATTAAATGCTGATCACGTGATTTCTTTTTCTGGTACTTTAAATAAATTTACCGTCACGTGCATAACAACTAAATAGACAAAAAAAATATTCTTTTTCTTTCTAATGCAGCAGACGATTGGATATTATCCAAAAAAAAATAAATATCCCTTTCGAATTTTTTTATAAATATATATATATATATATATATATACCTGTATATATATGTATATATATAAATTTACATCAATTGTATACATTGATCGTCGCATTTATTATAAATATATATTTTTTTTCTGGCATTAATTGCATACATTGACCGTTGTATTTAATTTGAATGTACTCCGTAGCGAAGCGCGGGTTTTCAGCTAGTATATATATATATTAGAAGGAGATCAAAGTACACAGATGTAATTGATCGCTAAAAGATAAGATAAAACTAAATTCCAACTTAGCTATACACATCAAGACTTATCTGTCATTTTTGTGATTTTTATGGAGCTTAGTAAAAAAAATAAATGATGATGATAAGAAAAAAGGAGATGGAAAAAATTCCCAGCAGAGATGACTAGACCTCTCCGAATGTAAATTTTGCCATCCATGTATAGTCCGTAGTCAAAATGAAACAGCAATGCACGCATAAGCGGAGTTCCAATCAATCCCTCTCAAAACGCAATCCCGGCTCCGTCGCGAATATTTGAAAAATGGTCTAGGACCGTGAGCAAAAAAAAAAAAAAAGGCCTGGTCTCGCACAGTTCGACAGTACTTTTTCGTCGGCGACTATTCGTCACGAGTCGCTTAGCAACGCTTTATTTTATTTTATTTTTTTCAAAATTAGTCACCCTACGAACTCTCTTTTTTTTTTTTCCTTTTCATATTTTTCTTTTAACTTCACGCACACGAGGCCATTATCTTTTTATTATTCCTCGCAACATTTTCTGCTCTCTGTGTGTGTGTATGGCGACATGGAAGTTTCGATTCTCCCCCAAAACAGGAAGATAAAGGCGAAAGCGAGTAATATTACCAGCTTCTATTTTTTAATTAATTTGGAGAGGGATCTCTCGATGGGGTCGATTTAATGGTACCCGGGAGGCACTGCATGAGTAAATTTAATCTGTTCAATATTGACTTCCGATCTCCAATTTTCATAAATGACGAAAGATTTTTCTTCGTTTGTTTGTTTCTTTCCTTGCTTGAAATCATACGACGGGGCAGAAAATTAATTTTTGTCCGGAATTACACATTTTAGATCCTATAATGTGTAATGGGAACCATCACAATCTTCCTAAAAACTCAATAGCTTTCGGTAATTGAAATAAGACGAATTATTTAATTTGAACAGTGGAACCTCGATCGATCGTTCCCTGAATCATCGTTTTTCCGTATGTGTCGTTTATTTCATCTAGTTCCCCCCATGATAATAGTATTTCTTTGTTATGTTCCCGCATCCATATTTTTCCCACATGTATCATTCAGGGCAAATCAGTCCCTTGAAAAACGATGGATCGAGGTTCCCTTCTATATTAAACTAGCTGAATACCCGTGCTTCGCTACGGAGTACATTCAAATTCAATACAACAGTCAATGTATGCAATTAATGACATACAATATATATATATTTATATAGATATATATTTATATATATATACATGAAAAAAATCGTAACGGATATTTTTATAGACAAAATAATGTAGAAGAAAATATTCAAATTAAATCTAATAGAACATACTAAAGAATATAGTACAGTTAATATAGTACAGTTTGAAGAACATTTCTTTTACTGTATGATAATATTTTTTTTTAATAATGCCCAATCGTCTGCCGCATTAGAAAGAATAAAAATATTTTTTTTGTCAATTTATTTCGTTGTTATGCACGTGACGCAAAATTAGTTTAAAGTATCACAAAAAGAAGAGAAACCACGTGATCAGCATTTAATAAATTAAATTTTAAAAATTTATCTTTAAAAATTCACTAAAAATCAGGAAATGGAGGTAAATATTTGAAAAAGATTTCATTTTAAAGGAATTTTTATGATCTTTGTCGTGATATAAATTTTATAACCCTCAGATTATTATTTTAAATGCAACCTTAAAAAAAGTTAAAAAGAAACAGCTTAAAAATGTAGTTTAAAAAATCTAAGAAGAATTTTTCAAAAATCTTTTTTAGTGCACCCCTACACTATAAGAAGAATCGCCATGCAAAATTTCAGCCCTTTAGGTTCAGCGGTTTGGTCTGTGCGTTATCTGTCAGTCAGTTACGGAACTGTTATATATATATAGATATATGTAATATGAGAGCTTATTTATATATGTCACCAGATTCTTAAGGCTCTACGTGATTATCTTTCAACTTGTTTATCCATAATTACCGTAGAATCTTATCCTTTATCTATTCTTTCCATTGAATATTCCTTTATTTTATCTTACTGTATCATAAATCTTATCTCGAGATTGTGTTCTCTTACCATCAATATTGAATGAAATCCCTGCATATCCTTTGCGAAATGCATGTATTTTTAATATATTATATCCTCCTTAGTGAAATTATGTCGGGGAAAATTCATCTTTATAGACAAAAATGTTATCAAGTAACTCATAAGTAAATTTTAGCACTATGTTGAAGTTGAAAAATATAGGATTTATCAAAGATGATTTCTGTGAAATGAGTATTTAAATTTGTGGAATAACTTCTTTTTGAAGCTGCTTTTTAAATTAAGTATTCGAGTTCAGAAGAAAGGAACTTGTATTGTGGGAAACTTGTAATTATTTGCAGTTTATATTGTTAGAAATTTTAGAAACCTCTGTCATAATTGAACGTTTCTGTTTCCATAATGTAATTTATTTGTAATTAATTTTTCGTCCCTTTTTGTGAAATATATTGACAGAACTTTATTTGATCAAGATGCATGCGAGATAAAAAAAATTTTTATCAGTTTTGTTTCGAATTTATATCTTAGTTCTTATTTACCTTAAAATAATTTGCGTGAACAATTGATGTTTTATTACATTATAAATAGTTGTTAAGTTCAGTATTTTGTTTGTTTTTTCAAACTTAAGTTTAAATAAGTTTTTATTCCTTAACTGGTTGATGCTTAAGTTTTTACAACCTCTATTTTTTAAATTTGCTTTATAGCGAAGTTTGAATTAGAAAAAAGGGACTTTGTTATGTAGGGACTCAACTGTATTTAAATTCTTTGAGTGACAGGGTAGGAAAATTATTAAAAAGTCCATTTATGTATATCATTTGTTCTCAAATCAGTAAGCCAGGTGCATTGAATTATTGATCTTCAAAAAACTTAAAATCCGAAACCTATGCTTTTTCATCGTTTCTTGTACCTTCATCCGAATTGGAGCATTCGTTAACATGAATGATACAGCAGAAGTAATAATTTTTGCTCTATCATAAGTTAGTATGAATGATACATCATTAGTAATAACTTTTTCTCTGTGAGTCATTTTATTTACAGCACGTACGCGCTATAGATTTACGACGACTTTCCGCAAACTCATTTTTATTTTATCGTCCAGCTGGTGCTGAGATAGACAAAAAACATTCAGGGATGTAGTTGGCAATTTACATACACTGCAGGCCGCGGTGAAGACACTGAGTGAACTGTTGCCTTGCCTCATCCCTCAGTATCTCCCAAGACACACTGCTGTTGCAAATTTTAAAATAGTTACATCGCATGATTTTTTTTTTTTACGTGGACATCTACATTGCATCGGTGTTGCGTGTTCTCCTGACTGCTCCCTTTGTTCTTCTGGGGAACTCATGGATTTCAATCACCTCTTGTAGTGTAATGTTTGAGACGGAGCGCTTGTTAAAGCGAAAATTTTGTACCACCCCGTGATTCCCCACCCCTCTACCAATCAGATGATTGGATGCGGGGGCGTTGAACCCAAGAGGATGCTTGGGATCGCGGGGAGTCAGTAAGTAAGAAACAGACAGGAGAGCGTCTCTGGTAGGGATCGGAGGTCTGGCGAGATGTATGCAGGCTCGTCTCACCACTGGTGAGTTAATTATTCGTTAATTAGAATTGAGACAGAGAGAGAGAATCTCTGAGAGTAATGTCATGAGGCCTGGCTAGATAAAGCAGGCTCGTCTCGCCTCCAGTGAAATAATTAGTTCTGTAAGCAGAACAGAGTTAATCTGTAACTAGATTAGAGTGTAGTAGTAGGAGTCGGGGTCTGGCAAGGCGCTGTAGACTTGCCCACCTCGTGCTCGGAGTTTTTTTTAATTGTTGTATTAATGTTTCAACTGTAAATAAATTTATGTTCGTCTTGTACAGTGATGACTCGTTATTGCACTACCTCATTTGTCCCTATGTCATAGAAAAGAACCTAAGTGAACCTCCGTGAAGAGAAGTGAGGGTTCACGACACCTCTTAACGTGTTCTTGTCTTCAAGACGAGCACTTTTCAGTCGTAAATTTTTACAATAAAGCTCACCTCTACTTGGCTGCCCAAGGGGAATTATGGTCACTGGACTTCGCTCCCCCCCCCCCCTCCGACGTAGGGAAAAAAATTAGTAACATTTGTTCTGTAGAGACGCAGAGAATAGAAATGTTCCTAAACTTAAAATATACAAGGGTCAGTCAAAAAGTTAGTTGCAAACCTCCGTAAAAATCTCGGTGAAAGAGACATTTCGTTGAAACTTTGTGGAAACACAGAGCATCAGGTGCTACGACAGGTGCAGTAGCGGCTTCGACGTGGCAGTTTTAGTTGTCTTGCTAATCAGTCGTGAATATGTTTCGGCAGCTGCCAGCGGCGTCCAAATTCGAATTGCGTGCATTAATCAGCTTCCTGAGGGTAAAAGGTTGTGACTGCACTGACATTTATTGGCAGTTGTACGAAGTGTACTGTGATACTCGATGTTGTGATAACGCAACATCGAGCCAAGCTATCGCCAAGTGGTATCTCTCATTCGAGAATGGCCATGCAGATATCGAAGGTAAGTTTCTTTAACTTCGATGACAGATGAGAATATAGCACGCGTGAATGAACTCATTCTTCAAAACAGACATGCCACAGTAGACGAGATCGTCTCTTTAGTGACTGACCAGCACAAAGTGCATTCGATGTTGCGTTATAAAAGTACACTTTGTGAAACTGTCAATGAATGTCAGTGCAGTCACAACCTTTTGCCCCCAGGAAGCGGATTAATGTACTGTGACACTGCCTCAATTACTACACGAAATTAGTATTTCTATAAGTATGTGATGCCCCGTTCCTACCCCTCAACGTGTGATCTATCGGCGAACTGTTGATCCGGGTGGTCTCATAAACTCTAGGATAAGAGGCCATAAAGTTCTTGTAATGTGCGGTTCGGACGTTATAGAACGCATAAATCCCAGAGTGGTTCGAGGGCTTTTGAGATTTTTGACACTATAGTGACATTTGGAATCCCATAAACTTCTAACACTTACCAGCACATCAAACGCCGGAGAAAGCCTTTGAATTCGCCGACAGTATAAAAGAAGACCCCGATAGTCCACGGAAAAGATATCTGTTTTTGAGTGTGAGAGAGACGCTCTCCTGGTCCGAGAGGCCTTCTGTAGGCCAGCGCTATTGGTGAACCCGAAGCCGTCCTGACTATCTAACTGTATAAATTCTAACTCGCTGTACATACTTGCTTTATCTGTTGTAGTTGTAGTATATTTAACGCATCGTAGTAAAGTAATTGAAGCGAAAGGCTTGTCGTATTATTGACTACGGTACAGTACGCACTTCAAATTTGGACGCCCCTGGTAGCTGCCGAAACGTATTCACGACTGATTAGCAAGCGAACTAAAACTGCCACGTCGAAGCCTCTACTGCACCTGCCGTAGCACCTGATTCTCTGTGTTTCCACAAAGTTTCAACGAAATGTCTATTTTACCGAGATTTTTACGGAGGTTTGCAACTAACTTTTTGACTGACCCTTTTATGTGTCTATATATATATATATATATATATACACTCATGGACAAAAAAATTAGCGCACCAAGAAATAATTGCGGGATCGTAACGAAACTTGCAATGAAGGTACATGTCGGGGAGATATGCAAATGATTAGAACTGCAGCGTGATTGCGCATTACGTATAGCCGGTAGAGGGCGTTGAACATCGTACTCTGTGGAGTATAAAACAGGTAACCAAAGCTTGTTTGACTGTGCTGAATCATTTACAAAGGAAGAGCTGAGATAGACATGCCATTACGCCGTGTTCGAAGACAATATAAGCAGTTATCGCAGTTTGAGAGGGGGAGAATCGTCGGGATGATGGAAGCTGGGTGGTCAGCTAGGCGAGTAGCTCGTCAATTAGGCCGCTCTGATTGTGTTGTGAGGAGGTGTTGGGACCAGTGGACCCGAGAGATGTCATGTACACGAAGACCAGGCTCAGGACACCCTCGACAGACCAGTCGTCGAGAAGACCGCCACATCGTAAGAAATGCACGCGTACAGCCAACTGCTTCATCGGCCGCCATCCAGGCACAGGTAGCACCTTCACTAGGGGCCTCTTTGTCTTCTCGAACCATACGAAGGCGCCTGGCTGAAGGACAGTTGGTATCGCGGCGCCCATTACGTGTGCTGCCCTTGACGCCCACCCATCGACGCCTCCGTTTGGAGTTTTGCCGCGCACGAGGAAACTGGACTGCAGCGGAATGGAACCAGGTCGTCTTTAGCGACGAATCCAGATTCAATCTCGGCAGTGATGACAATCGTGTTCGTGTGTGGAGAGCCCGTGGTGAACGCTTCAATCCTGCCTTTGCTGTACAGCGACACATCGCTCCCACAGCTGGTGTGATGGTATGGGGTGCCATTGCCTACAATACACGGTCACCCCTAGTATTGTTCCGTGGCACCATGACAGACCAGCGGTATGTTCATGAAATCCTGCAACCACATGTGTTGCCACTCATGCAACGGCTCCCACGAGCCATTTTTCAACAAGACAATGTTCGGCCTCATACGGCAAGGGTGTCACAAGACTGTCTCCGCACTGTTACTACCCTTCCTTGGCCTGCCCGAGCCCCAGATTTGTCTCCAATCGAGCATATCTGGGATCATTTGGGACGATGAGTTGGGCATCCCACGAGTTTGAATGAACTAGAGGCAGGGTTACAGCAAATATGGAACAAAATGTCTCAAGACATCATACAGAACTTGTATGACTCAATGTCCGATCGTATCGCATCGTGCATTCGCGCTAGAGGGGGTCCAACGGAGTATTAACTCCTCCATTCTTTTGCCTTTTTCTCTGAAATAAATTATCCTTTTTCTTTGATTTTCTTATCATTTACTTATATCAAAGTAGTCATTACGTATGTAAAATTTCGTTTCATTTTGACGACTCCTTCTTGGTGCGCTAATTTTTTTGTCCATGAGTATATATATATATATATATATATATATATATGAAAACTTGCAACCATCTGGTCGTGTTCACATATAGAGCTCTTCATAAGGATTCGTGGCTTCACATAGACATAAATTAAGACAAATAAAATATTGGGATTAAAGGCTGGAGCCTAAAAAATCGATATGCTGTCCGAAAATAGCATCGTAAAGGTGTAAAGACACCTTAGTTAAGCACAATATTTCTGTTGTAGCAGTTTTTTTTTCCATTTTCATATTAATACATTCTCTCCATATGCGTAAAACATGTCTTCGAAAAGCCCTCACGTGCGAGATATTTAGGATCCTTGAACTTTATCAACCAATAGATAATGACTGCGCCGACAGAAGGTAAAAAAATGAAGACTACAAGTGTAATACACACAAATGCTTCTATTCGATGGTCTCATCTCAAGCCCCCCTCTCCCCCTCTGCTTATCGAAAACCTTGCAACGAACAACAAAAGGAAGCGTCGTGGCGGAACAAACTGTGTGATTGATTTGACATTCAATGAAACCTTTCTCCCTTGTTCACATCAGGAAAGATATAATTATTGACTATGAGATACTGGTATGTTACTTGAAAGAGGCAAAAAATATTGATTTTTTTTTCTCAATATTTTGTTTTTACGCTACTCAAAAGCTTCAAGCCTATGAAATATTGTGCATAGACATAAATTGCGAGCTGTTTATAACTCTTCGTTGTTGTTGTTTTTGTTATTAGCAGTAGCATGGACTATTAAAATCAGTTATTTATATATATATATATATATATATATATATATATATATATAATGTAAAGAAACTCTAATCTGCACCCCACCGTTAAAACATTGGACTTAGGTCCAGTCCTAGGTCTCGTCTTCCAGAATCGAGCTACTAGCGCGCAATCATAATTTCAACTCCCCGAGAAACTCAAATTAAGAAAAATACCTCTGCAGTGAACTTCGCACGCGTTGGATACCTCTGTCAAATAGGTATTTTTAAGCTTAAGGCCCGTTGCACTCACGGCGTTTTTATCCTTGGCGGAAAAAATCCGTCGACGTCGTTCCAACAGTAGACCACGGAAGTAAGTCAATTGGAGCTTGCACACTGGGCGAAAAAAAAACGATCGGTAAATTTTCCGTCGACGGTAGCTTGTGCAGCTGTCGAGTGCCACTGTGCACCGGCGGATGTTTTGACTACTGTTGGAACGACGTCGACGGATTTATTTTCCGCCACGGATAAAAACGCCGTGTGTGCAACGGGCCTAACACTAACCTTAACGCTTCTGTCCCGCCCTCCCAATGGCGATAAGACCCAGGCAGTTAAATGTTCACTTTCCGTGGAATATCAGTGTACCGCGGAACATAATTTGGGAAACCCTGATGTTAGGTACGGTCAACCTCACAACTTGCTAAGCTCCATGCCGAGCAGCAAAACTGTTATTTTCAGCCCTATTTATAAAAGCAGAAGTAAAATTACCACTTTAGAATGTGAGCATAACTTCGAAATATATACAGTAAAACCTTGTTTATCTGGATCTCCGGATAATCAGATTTGTAGACATTTTTATTTAATGTTCACATTAGATAATTTTTAACTATGATAGCAAGAACGTAACTACAAGTGCCCCAAACATTCGCTTTTTAGTTGGATTCAATGTACAGTTCCTGCATAGAATATACAATAACGTATGGTAATAAAATGATTTTTGTTGAGTTTAAGAAAGCTTTACGAGACTTACCGTTTCTTTGTTAAGAAATGATATGGAATGTTATTTTTACCATGGTTTTATTAACTCGCTTTCTTGTTTGTTTGTGTGTGTGTGTGTGTTTGTCCACTACAAATCTTGAAATCGATTTTTAACTAACTTCCCGGCTAGCTAGACATTTGAAACTTTTAGAATAGCTCAGAACACGGTGACAATGCATTTTTTTAATACTTTTAGCCAAAATTATGCGGTGTTAAATGACCTAGACCAATATAACAACACTAATTATCCTTACCTTGTATATTAACCTTGTTTCTCTCCGAAAAAAAAATGTAGAAGAAAAATTTACAGTCTGTCTACGACATTTAATTTATCTGCTTATACAACGAGAGAGTTCAACTTGCTTCCGAAAGAGAGCAAACACTTAATATTTATCAGCTTTGAAATATCGGTGTTCAGGAGGAATATTCATGAAAAACCGGGTATAAACACTAAATATTTGAAATCGTTCATAAATTCCGAATTAAATATTTCTCCCGAGACGTCCCTCTACACATTCCTGTCGACATGGTGGAAAATGAATCTTCAGAGATGGATAGTGTACGTTACGTACAAGTTAGAAGAGCTTATAACTCTTCTCTTAAGCAAATGACTATAATCTACTTATCTATCGATCCCTATAAATTTTAAATTTCTTGAATACGAAAGTTTGGAAAGGTACAAGATTTCAGAGTTGAAAGACGAAGAGGAATGTGACATGTTTAACTAGGAAGACATCTACCCACGAAAGGCGTCCTTTAAGATAAAAATATTTCTTTCACGGTTTATTATTTCGGAATTTCATATAAATATATAAATTAGTATAATCCTTAGATTCAGTTAAAATTTTTTACTTTATACATCAACTAGAATATATAGTTAGGATTTAAAAATTAGTTAGGAGTTACAAATTTGGAGTCATTTTCAAGAAAATAATATAAAAAAAGTACTTTTTAAACGAAACGTAACTCTTATAAATGCAGCTTAATAATTTATTTAGGAGTAATTATGAAAATCGGGCCTCAGTTGGTATTACTAACTTGTTTGTTTAGTTTTGTAACGCTACAGTCATACAGTCATCTTTTAACTAAAGATATTGGAGTGACAGCGTAAAACTGAGCAGGGTTTTACCATTCGCAAAAGTAAGTTATTTGTTCAACCCAAATTAATAGGGCAATAGGGCAAAATTAAATAGTTTTTCTGGTGTATACGAAAGAGGTTCCTAGAATAAAATAGGGAGAAATGAAACAAAAACCAAGCATAGTATTTTGTTCTTTAAATACTATTTTATAAACAACTTATAATGTGTCTACCATCCCGTGAGATCAGTTATGTAAAATTCTATGACAGGTTGGTTGAGAGCGCCAAGGTCAACTTCTGCTACTCAAGGTCTAATTAGAGCAGGACCTACATCTTAAAGCCGACTCCAGTCAACAGTGGGACTAGAACTCATAAGTTCTGGACCGAACGCCAGCGCCATAACTATTCGGCCATCGCTCGGCAAATTCTATGAAAGACATTTACACGTTTAAGATTTTTAAAACCATCAAACTCTAATGCAAAAAGAATTCTAAATCTGCAAAGAAAACTTTCATATTGCAGACTTTAATAACTGTTGTAAAAGCACCTCTAGGGGAGGACCTATCCAATCCAAATAATGCTGTTACGAACACTGTTGCAAGACATAAAATGGAGGAATATCGACCACGCTTCTTCGATTATCTTATTCCAAAAAAATTATCTAGATCAATAGGTATGATCTTGTGTCGGCCCAGTGGTACAGCGTGCTGATTTTCGGTGCTGAGGGTGCTCGGATCGAATCTTGGAGTCGCGCCACGAAAAATGCCTCCGTTCGTGTGTCCCTTCATAGGGGGTAATGCTGTCCGCCTATAAGGTGCCCCCCACAATAAAATGGGCAGTAAAAATTGTGGCGATGTATAGGCGAATGCCTGACGACAAGTGCCTCCGCATTGGAAAAAAAAAAGATTAATAGGGCTATAACTAAACTTATAACAAAGTTATGAGGCAACCAATCTCACCTAAATCCTTTTATGTTCGTTACGAATATATATTTTACCGGAAAAACATTTGGCGGAATCGAGAAATACATTAGTAGCATACTGCTGTGCATATGACTCAGAAGTTAAGGTTGTTGTGTACTAACCCTATCGGATTCACTCACCTCAATGTGAACCTATGGAGAAAATGTATCTATTATTTACAGCTACATAAATGCTGATAATAATACAATAAAAATGCATTTTCAGATAGCCTGAACTTTTCCGCACCTTGCAACAGAATTCATTTTATAAATTACGTCCACCAAATGAATTTATGGGCGTTTAAAACACACTACACCAGATTTTTTTCTTCTCTGAATAATTTATATTTTAAAATATTATTTACATTTTAACGTAGGATAACGTTCCTCCATAACGGTCCTCCGGAAAGCAAAATTTCAGACTCTCTCTCTCTCTCTCTCTCTCTCTCTCTCTCTGTCTCTCTGTCTCTCTCTCTCTCTCTCTCTCTCTCTCTCTCTCCCCACAGTGGCGTAGCGAGGGGAGGGCACAAGAGTCTATCATGCCCCGGGCGTCACTCGCAGAGAGGGGCGCCAATGGTCCTTTTAACTAATTCTATATATTTTATTACTATATGTTTTTCGGGGGGGGTGCCAAAAAGGTATCGTGCCTCGATCGCCAGTTATGCTCGCTACGTCACTGTCTCTCTCTCACACGCACACACAACACATACATACATATGTCCATACAAAAGTGGTTATCAACGATAAGTAATCTTACGTTAATAAAATTCCCCGCGGTAGTTTCGTTAGAAAAGACTGCCTGAAATATTTTTTAATGAAAAATGCCCCAAAGTGTAAAATTTCTTTCTCTATTACGGGGTACAATTTTTTAAAAAAATCTTTAAATCAAAGTCGGCAATCCTTGGACACATTTTCTCCATAGATTAACATTGAGGGGAACGAATCCAATAGGGTTAGTACACAGCAGCCTTAAAGGTTCTTTTGATTCGAACTCGCACTGGACAGGATGATGGTGTTAAAATCCAGTAGCATTTATCTAGCAAGAAATATGTAAAATATGCCTAAAGTTTATTTCAACACATCACGAACAATATCCGAAAGCTATGAATTTTCTTCAATCAAACGTTCCCAATTATTTGCGTCGTCTCTCGTCTATGTTCCTTATATCCATCTTTGAGCACCTGGAGTAGTTCTTCAATTTTTATAAATATACGGAAGGCGATTGGATTAGGCTGTGTGGGGGAAGGAAAGGGGCCAGGAGCAGGGAGACTGTACTGTTGTTTTTTCTCCTCACTTAATGATACGCCTTTCCCCGGGGTATTATTACTTGAAACTACTGCGTCATCTTTTATGTGGAAAAGAATACCTGCTTGTCCTTCGCTGCTCACACAGGGATGCTGTTGTCATGGTAACTAACTATCTCTCTTCCGGAAAATTTCAGACTCGAGAAAGTCAACTCGGCAGTGTGTGTGTTTTGGTTTAGAAAAAAAAAGGTTGTCTTGATCAGCAACTGGTGATACAGCAACATGCGCCGTCTGGCTTTTTTTTTTTTTCTTGTCCAGTTAATTGAAACTTTTCTTGTTTGACATTTTCTTTTCTATTTACTTCGTTATTTGAAGGAGTCGGAAAATATTAGTAATGCTAGGCACTAGACAGTAAGTTAGAAAACCTGGACAGAGTATGGGGAGTAAACTCTGTTGCCACATTTTGTAGCCAGTCGTCGCTAAGGATTGGTCATGTCCAACCGAATGAGCTTCTGTGTTATTTCCTGTCGTAAGCTTTATATTTTATTATTTTAACTAGCCGGGCTTCGACCAGCTATCGAATCACTTGATACTGGAATCACGGTTCACTTGAATTTAAATTTTTTTTCACTTTTAATTTCTAACCCCCCCCCCAAAAAAAAAAAAATAATAATAATAATAATAAAATAATATTAATAATAAAATAATAATAATAATAAAAATCAGTGCATATTCAAATGATCTATTTATGATTAAAAAGTTTGAATTAAAAGTATGAGAAATAGAAAAATAATTAAAAAATTAGACACACGATGAAACATTTCTATTCAGTGATTCAATTTTTAGTGAGAATCACGCTGTGTTTAAATCGTAAAACATGGCGGTTACTTTTTTGTTCGGTGGAGTATACATTTAGAATTGAAATTATCTCTAAAACTTTTAAAGTAACCGAATAAGTGTACGCAGAAAAAATTATCAGCTTTTAAAGCTCTTTCTAAATATGCAAAATTTATGTACTTTCATGAAAAAAAAAATCCATCGATTTCAACATTTTCAAACATGGCCGAATTTCATAACGGATGCCATATTGGAAACGGTCATCCCGGAATTGTTCCCCGACCGACAATGTTTTTCTTTTATTTATATAGATGAGCTTTTTTTTAAAATCAGATGCCGACTTTTAGTTGCTTTCGGTTGTACATATATTTTAGTTGTGCCTCTTTTAAAACATTTTTTAAAAATTAGTCTTTTCACTCTACAGGGTGCAAGGAAAGATGACATCAAACTACGTTCGGCTTATCACCGGCAGCCTTGATAAAAAGCAACCTCGTGAAGCAAGTAGTTTCAGGAAATATAAAGCTATCCTACGCCCAGTTGATTATGATTAGCCAATCGATGTAGAACGATCCCTTGTCCCGCGAAATAGTCTGTGAGAGTAATACCGTTATTGTATTATGAAAATCATGCTTGTTGAACAATATTCCCGCTCATACGTATTCCATTTTACTGGCCTATTCTCCTTTTTACCATCCAGTAATATATTGAAAAAGTGTTGCCTAATGGAAAAAGAAATTGCGCTGTTACATATCAACGGATAATATCAAGCTGCTTTGGCAGATTGCCATATATCCCACAAATTTTATGATTTTGCCCTTTTTTCCCGTATTTTCAAAACATATCAACAACCTCCTGAGATGCTGCGGTAGCAGAGGTCAAACCTCTGTTAATCCAAAATGTCAAACAAAGTACATTATACTGGTGATGCCACTGGACTGTCCATTGGCACATTTTTTCCCCTCCAATAAAGATCGCCAAGGAGGTGAGCGTGAACTTTCAATAGATACACCCCCACGCTGTAAATGTTTCAGACTTTGAAGAGCTGCTAGCTGTTGGAAAGGGGCTGGGGGGGGGGGGAGGCTCTCCAAGGGGTTGGACCAGACGCTCACTGGATAAGAGAAGCTGGTCGTCATGGCAACTATGAGCTTCGTGGCAACTACTTTCCCGGAGCGGAAGAATTATTTTCAATCTTTTTATCCCATCCCTTTTCAGCACGTGGACATGTTTCTCTTAAAAGTAGGCGATTGGGAGAAAGAAATGGCTTTTGGAAACGGGCGGCGAAGCACGGACAGTAATTCAGCCAGCCCGGGGCTTAGACGCAAGTTAAAAGAGCCGCAATTTAAGGTTACACGCCTAAAGAAGCAAGTTATTCCAAAGATTATCGGATTAGAGGCAGGTACATTACCTACGATCTTATTTAATTTCTGTACACCGGCAGAGGACACTTTATCTAAATCTTATATAAGGAAGGATGGAATATTTCATAAGAATTCCATTTACGTTGGGATTTTTGCTTAGACTAGAACTTTTATTCGAAAGAGTAGCTTCGCTCATGAAGCAGAAATATAAGAGTGGGCCTAAAAATTGAAACTAACGGCATTCAACATTATGGAATCCAGATATCATGGTGTTATTATCAACAAGCTGTTTTTTTCAATCGATATGGAAAATCGATATACCATTTTAATTATTTATTGTCTAATGTGGAGACACTTGTCGTGAGACATTTGCCTTTGTTTAAGAAAAGTAAAAAGGTTTGTTTATTGTATTCCGAAACAACCAAGATTCTTGAAAGAAAGACAACTGCTTCTTTCTTGATCACCACCTAAAGGCACGTTTTCTTTCCTTTCTTCTTTTTTTGTGTGTGCACGTCTTTTTATTTAATCAAAACAAAATATAAAATAAGTAAATAAATAAATAATAAATTACAAGATAAAAAGAACTTTTTATATACCACGTTTTTAAATTTTCTGTTGAATCATATAAACTTGACAATTCACTCTTAATTGCACAAACCTTCACTTAATTTTTTTTTCACTTTCTTTTATTTAATTTTAATCACTTTTTAGTCGTTTCCACTATCCATAGACTTTATAAACTTTAATTTTTATAATTTTTTTAAATTTTCTGCATAATATTTTTGTAAACAAACTAAATTCACATGTATTCTGTTTTCAAAATCGTCAAACGCCGTTACGCAAAAGTGCAAGCATTGAATTCGATCAAAGCGCCACCTTGTGGATTTTTTCGGCTAAAAGTATCAAAAGAATGCATTGTCATCGTGTTCTGAGCTATTCTAAAAGTTTCAAATGTCTAACTAGTCGAGAAGTTAGTTAAAAATCGATTGCAAGATTTGTACTGGACAAACACACAAACAAACAAGAAAGCGAGTTAATAAAAACATGGTAAAAATTAAACTCTTTATCATGAGATACCAGTGGTTGACTCTTGTCTTGTTTGTAATTTCTACCAAATTATAAACAAGCATAATGACAAAGACGCGTTGCCAAACTTCCAGATTATATTTCCAATCATCAAAAATTACTATACAACAGTAAATAAGGGTGTAAAACGGTATTTACAAGCAAACATGTGTTCCTTTAAACACCAGGTTTGTATAGGTACATAGAAAGATGTATAATTTAGGTTTAAATAAACGTACATGACATAGAAAGTTGTTGTTGTTTCTAATGTTACTTGGCTAGAAGTTCCAGACCAGGTCCTTATAGGTTACAGGCTGAATTTTGCGATTCCGGTTAATATAGCACCACAAGGAACGGAGTTTGTCTTAGCTAGTTGCCACCTCAATTTTGACTGATCACTCCCATGGTTGACATCTGGGGGATCTCACCCTCTCTGACCTTATAGAGGAACGAGATAAAGCAATTATTTGTTTTATTTAATTTGAACAATTAAATAAAACAAATAATTGTTTAAGAATTGTAATTGTTCATAATTTTTTGAAATAAATAATTGTTTTATAACTGCTTTAGCAAAAATATATTTTATCAGAGAAATGAATGATTCGATCGAGGATTGATAGCATCAATCAAATTCCGTTAATCATCAATCTTCAAACGTCCGATCTTCATTTCAGTTTTAATAATTGTTTTTATTGAATTGTTATAATAATTTTTAATTACTAAATAACTACGTGAATTTCAAAAAGTAAATATTTAAAAAAATGGATTTTAGACCGAAAATCGGCAGTTGTACAAGTTTATATACTCTAAGTGCAATACTTGTCCAGTAAAATGATTTTAACTGCAATCAGACCGCAAATAAGATTATTCGGAAACGTGATTCCAATTAGATTTGCTTAGGAAACCTTCCAATTAATGGCTATCAGTCTTCTGTCAAGCGTTTTGTTTAACGGCTTCGAACTAAATGCTCTCTCGGCATGGATTACGTGGCTTACAAAACAAAAACTTTGGATAAGAACCAGCGAGACTGTAATGAAAAGAAAACCCTTTTTGTATTCGTGTTGGAATAGCTTGAATAGCCTGTTGATACAGAGAGTAAACATGGCAGTCATGAATGTTTCGTCATTGTATGGTTACTAGTTGCTATGACTACTGCAGATGAATCGCATTGTCCTGAGAGAAATTGCATCAAGTCTGCTTTTATTCTCTGACCTTCTGGCCGCTGCACTGAAATTCGCCCCACTTACCTCTAATATTTCTACGGCGATCTCGGAAATTCATGATCTAGACCAGTGTGGTCCAACCTGCGACCCACTAATTCCTTTTTGTTGGCCCTTGCCCTTCTTACTGGAAAAAAATATTTTAATTTAACATTTGGAAAAAAATCGTTTACCCTTCTTACTGCTGTAAGTTTTTAAGACTTAAAATGTAATGACTTAAATGTAATGCCGTTGCTTAAAATTTAAGTAACGGCCATATTCTCTCTGCAAATGTTATCGCTGTATGGCAGTATATACGTATGCGAAAGTGCTTTTTCTGCTCTCAAATAAGTTAAATCAAAAACGAGAAATCGAATTGAAAGTGCTTCACTGGAATCGAGCCTGAAACTTTGCCTTACTGAACTTACAGTGGACATTGGCACTGCTTTCCTGATACAAGTTTATCAATCATCACATTGATTTCTCGACTGTAAAATGAAGTGGTATATTAAACTAGTATATTAAACTTCTTTTAATATAAATTTTAATAAAAGTTATTGAATACAATATGCAATTCATTTTCTTTCTGAAATGGCTCTGGCCCTCACATTCCTATACTAAAGTTGGATTGACCCTCGGATAACTAAAGGTTGGACCACACTGATCTAGACATTCGCGGAACTTCCTAAGATATATAGAGTCGACTTGTGCATACATTTATGAAACAATGTATTTTGAACAGTATATGGTTATCATCTAATGCGAACTGCAATACTCCTTGTTGTTTCACTTAATTTAGAACAATATCACTGAATTTAACTTACCTTGACCGTAACTTACACCGAATGTTTTGATATATTTTTTTGTCTAATGCGGAGGCACTTTGTCGTGAGGCATTCGCGTTTTGTTATTCACCTTGATTTATTGGCTACTTTATAATGGGAGCACTGTATATGCTAGTCGGCATTGCCCCTATGAGGGGGACGACACGGAAACGACCAAGCCTTATCCGGGATTTGAACCCAAGCCCACTGTGTGGCAGCTTAGAGCGCTAACCACTACACCATATGGGCAGCATACATTGTGCGAGGTAAATCTTCTGAAATATTGAGCTATCTAATATGAAGTTTCATGAAGTAAGCAAAGAGGATACAAAGACACAAGAAATTATTACAATTTAATGTGGTTCGTATTGTTTGACGGTAACACGCTTCTTTAGTCATTATATCCCGCGAGGTATGGAGTACTTACTGAGTATGTGTGTGAAATAAACGTTGCTTTGCGATCAGTTTATTACCCAGGAAAATTCGAGTTCGTGTGTCAGGAATTCTAACTCGTTCCGTATATGCATGTTTGGACATTTGGTGAGATACATAATGGGTACAACAGAGTGGAGATATTTCCGGGAATTAAACGCGTAATTACAAACGGGAATTATATCCCCGATTAATAGATCTCCCAGATGCGAAAGCAAAACAGGTGGTAGGGTGTATTTGATGCACCCTTTTGATAAGACTACTTAGTCATATGGGGCTATAATGTAAAATAATTTGCCTTAGTACCTATGAACAAGTTTTTGCTTATGTTCTGAGTGATTATTGAGACTTAACGACTATTCAAGTAATAACATTCAGAATGGTGAAGTCAAAATTAGCTATGATATTGATATCCCTGCCTAATTCTAGGCCTGATAGTTTTGAAAGACAAAAATACCGGTGTCGAACCCTCTTCACTTCTACGGGTTCGCTTTTGGTTCGTTTCGTAATTCGACGTTTGCAATGGTACATAAGTAAATTTTCACACAAGTAACGTCACAGAGTTCAGTACCACACCAGTGAATATTCAAAGTTTTATTTTATTTATTTATTTATTTATTTATTTTTTTTTGCAAGCACGAACACAACACTAATTTATCTACAAACTTATTTTACAGTATTATATACAAAAATCTAACTAGGTCAATCATCTAGATTCTGACTGCTATCTAACAAGGCCTAGTGCGTCTTTTAGGTTTCAATACACCCACGCACTTTACTCTGATCTGCCCGACTCTCTCAAGAGCCAACAATCGTAGACTAAAAAAAACCACACGCCTTCTCTCGCGTGGGTCACCTCAGTATCTGACCACCCTCTGCCTTCTGCACGGGGCACCGTCAACAATCTCGAATCCCTTATCGAGCCGGGGTCATTGCCCTACCCCCTGCCTCCTTGAGAAGAGAGTAGCAGGGACAAGACAAAAAGGGGTGACGCAGCAGACACGACAACCGGGGTCAGGGGGAAAAGCATGAAAATGATTAAAAATTGAAAAGGAATGAACTGCTATTTCGTTGCTAACATAATGTTTAATAAATAATGCTTTCCATAATTTATTTTAACGTTCTGAATCAAATAGTAATGCTCCCCTTTAATATGATTTACTGTATCTTAACATTATAAGTATTTTTTCTAGACAATAACTAAAATAATGGCTGCCATAAGCGCTCGGATATAAGCCTAGTCTTCTGGTCCAATTTCCAGACTTCTTTGAATAATCTTAAATAAAATTACAAGCTTTTCGAGAGAGCTGTTAGTAGAATTTAAATATAATGACCTTTACCCAAGTCCGTAATTAATTCGTTAACTGCCATTTATGAATATTGCGGAAAATTCATTGCTAGGTTCACTTTATTTTTTCCACATGTATTCTTTGAACTTTCACTTATTTGTACTCTTTTATTTTACTGCCTTATCACGTAGTTTACTCAATTTATTTTGTCGTCGCTGTCCAATAGTCCGATGCCTCCTCAGCCACCATGACATGTAGCTTCTTTCTTTTTTGTCTCCAAAAGCTTATCACTTGGTTTGAAAGAGGTAATTATTTTTCTTTCCGATTATTCCTACAGATGAGAATTTACGCTTTTGGTCTTCTTTGATATCTTTCTGGTGTATCTTTGAATTGAATTAAATTGCACATCCAAACGAAGATATAAAAATAAAGACTGGTTATGGCTGTGAAATCAGCAGCGCAACTTTCGGCACCTTTTGACCTCAGATTTATGAAATAAAGCAAGCGACAATACATTTTTTTAGTTAAAATTTTTTTATACATAGGCAAAATCTGTTTTAACATTACTTTTAAAGAAGTGGCGTTTTATCTGTGATAAAGCTTTGTTAAATGAAGCAATTTTTATTTTTCTATTTACGAATATAGATTAACTAGCTGAATACCCGTGCTTCGCTACGGAGTACATTCAAATTAAATACAACGGTCAATGTAATATCATTAATGCCTATATATATATAAAGTGGAATCTCGATCGATCGTTTTCGGATCCATCGTTTTTCCGTATGTGTCGTTCATTTTATCCAGTCCCAACGATCATATTGCTTTGTTATGTTTCCGCATCTATCGTTTTCCCGCATTTATCGTTCATTTCAATCGGTCCCTTGAAAAACAATAGATCGAGATTCCACTGTATATATATATATATAAAATCGTAACGGATTTAATAAGGTACAGTTTGAGGAACATTTCTTTTACTGTATTTTAATATTTTTTTTATAATGTCCAATCGTCTGCCGCATTAGAAAGAAAAAAAACATTTTTTTGTCAATTTAATTCGTTGTTATGCATGTGACGCAAAATTAGTTTAAAGTATCACAAAAAGAAAAGAAACCCCGTGATCAACATTTAACAAATTAAATTCTCAAAATTAATCTTTAAAAATTCACCAAAAATCAGAAAATGGAAGTAAAGATTCGAAAATGATTTCATTTTAAAGAAAATTTTATGATCTTTCTCGTGATATAAATTTTATAATCCTCAGATTATTATTTTAAATGCAAACTTAAAAGAATGTTACAAAAACAGCTTAAAAATTTAATTTAAAAAAATCTAATAAATTTTTCAAAAATATTTCTTAGTGCACCCCTACACTATAAGATGAATCACCATGCAAAATTTTAACCGTTTAGGTCCAGCGGTTTGGTCTGTGCGTTATCTGTCAGTCAGTCAGTTAGGGAACTGTTTTATATATTTATAGATAACGGGTGTTCGAATGCCAACTCAATGTGATGCCTGAAGTGCGAATTCTGCTTTTTCACTAGTTTTAGAGAGCAGTTTAGGGGGGGTTTCACTAGTTTTAGAGAGCCTTGGGGGGGGGCAGGGGCAAGGGGCCCTGCCCCCCCCAAAGAAATAGAAATTGCATTATGAATATTGATTTTTCATTATAAATATTTTTATCCGTTCATCTCGCCCCCCCCCCCCCGAACAAAAAATCCTGGATGCGCCACTGTAAGAGCATGTCAAACTGTTGAGCCTGTAAGAGCCTGTTGCCTGTCAAATAACGCTGTTACAAAACGTATTTCCTCTTAACATAACGGTTGCCATGTGAGATTTGATATTTGCCGTTTCAGCGCCAATATAGGTGGACAACAAAAGGAAAACACATTTTCAATCAATAGAGCGCTGGCCCTGCTTATTACACCGTCTCTATACTCCGAGGGATAAATATAGCATACCGATATAATCTACCAGTGCTTATTACTCAACAGGAGGAATTTTACCCAATATTTCTGACAGAAACTGGATCCATTCCCATTATTTCCTTGAAATTGGGAAAAGATAAAATCTCTGAAATCTCGTCGTTGTATATCCAAGGAGCTTCGCCGTCATGTCCTCGAAAATACATTTGATGCTATGTGTTCCGCGAAAACCTGGAATTGTGTTGTATCCAGCAACGGCTACAAGAAATTCAAACACGTTTGACGGATTAATGCTCTAAAATGTCTAAAAAAACAAGTATTCATACATAATTACTAATTACTAAATAATTTTTTTTTCATTTTTTAAAATTTTATTGATTAGTTTATATTACATACCCTAAAAAATAAACAAGGTGTTCCGTTAAAATTTCAGAATTTACGAAGTATTACATGCCAGGAAAAGTTTGGGAACCCTGATTTTAAAATTGACTCAACGATATACCAAGCACGCTAGGTTTTAACATTTAAACGTAATAAAATACAGTTAAGTGCTAACGTGTTTATCATTTAAGTATACTTAAATGCTGATCGCATTAGCATTAAAATATGCTTAACTAAGTAGCATTTAAATGCATTTTAATGTACTAGAATTGATATCCAAACCTTGTCACTTTAGAACTTAGAATGCTTCTTGAGCCACTGTTTCTAGGGCTCTCAGAATACTCGACTGATATTCTTATAACATCAATAGCACTGCATTGAAGTGATAATGATGTAAGATTTCTCCTTCTTCGCATACTAAACTTTAGTTTCAAAAGATTTTTAAGGAACTTTTATTGTATTATCACATTTCTCAGCCGTATAGCCTTTATGAAATTTTAAAATTTCATGTAAAATTTGTAATTTGAATATCAGGAATTTTACTTACATCTACCAAAAATTATTTATTTATTGTTGTTAGTATTATTTATTATGCTTGACAGTGTCTCAACATCTCAATGAAAGAAATCAGTTTTATCCAAATAATAATAATAATAAAGCTTCAGTTGAGCACCAGACAGCTTTTATTTTGAAACTGCCCAAAATTTGTTTATATGTTTTGATAGAAATAATATCATCTATATATATAAAACAGTTCCGTGACTGACTGACTGACAGACAACGCACAGACCAAACCGCTGGACCTAAAAGGCTGAAATTTTGCATGGTGATTCTTCTTATAGTGTAGGGGTACACTAAAAAAGATTTTTGAAAAATTCTTCTTAGATTTTTTTTAATTAAATTTTTAAGTTGTTTTTGTAAAATTCTTTAATGTTTTGATTTAAAATAATAATTTGAGGGTATAAAATTTATATCACTAGAAAGATCATAAAAATTTCTTTAAAATTAAATCTTTTTCGAATGTTTACCTCCATTTTCTGATTTTTGGTGAATTTTTAAAGATTAATTTTTAGAATTTAATTTATTATATGCTGATCACATGGTTTCTTTTCTTTTTGTGATACTTGACGATAAATTAATTTTGCGTCACGTGCATAACAACGAAATAAATTGACAAAAAAAATATTAAAATACGGTAAAAGATCAAATTTAACCACTTGACTAATTGAGATGGAAATTTTTAATGTAGGCTTACGTTCCTCAAAATTTATGACGGGTTTTCATCTAGTTTTATGTAAAAGTGATGTCATTAGGGAGATATTTATAACACTTAAGAGGATAGCAGATTTTCAAATTACCAAAAATCGAATAAAAATTAGAATTTTTCTTAATTTATAATATTGGAATAAATAGTGGAATAAAATGTATTTAAAATGTGTAGTGAAAAGTAAAATGAAAACTTGGTGGCTTTAGAAAAGTAAGTAGTATTAAAGGTAGGGGAAAAACATCTTCTAAATGGCTTTTTCTCAAAATGAGTCATTTCCAGATTTGCAAGTATTTGAAATGCTCCTTGCGTCATAATTTTTGATGAAATCTTATAAAATTTAAAATAAATACTCCTGTAATACAGCAAAATAAAGTTATGTAGCCATTTTAGGTTTCGACATCATTCAGATTATCAAAGTTTAACTTAAGCGTAGAAAAGTACAAAAATTTCACGAAAATTCAGAGTACAAACATAAATATATTTCTTAAAAATTAACTGTTCAACGAAAGCACAAAGTAATACATAACATAGCAATATAAGTGTAAAATTAAGAAGGAAAGTTAAAAATCGGATCGCAAGGAGCATTTCAAAAAAAATTTAATTTCATTTTTTTTAAATATAAAAAAAATTCAATTTTTTTTAAAATTTTAGAAGGTGTTTAGTATACTTATACTTTAATGAATATAGATGCAAAATTTCATATCTCAGGTAAAAATTTCAAAACTCGCTTTGTAATGTCCATCACCCCCTTAAGTTATTGCTAAAATCTGTGTCCTGCGGGTTTTTTTTTTATCTTTATGTTCAGTTCAAAAATTAACTTGTTGAAATATGAATACAGTGGAATTTCAATCTCTCGTTTTTCAAGGGACCGACTGAACTGAACATACGAAATAAATACGGTTAAACGATAGATGCAGGACATAACAAAGCAATGTGATCGTCAGGACTGGGTGAAATAAACGACATATACGGGAAAACGATGATTCGGAGAACGATCGATCGAGATTCCACTGTATATATTAGATGCACTTCCGTGGCTTAGTTTTATCAAATTACTGTATATTTAACTACTACTGCAAACTAAGCTTCCACTTGTCTACTACTATTACCGTTTTAACGTAACATTACGTTCCTCCATAACGGTCCCCCAGAAAGCAAAATTTCAGACGCTAAAACCATCCGTCCGTACCTAGCGAGTTATAATTTTGGCAGCGCGCCAAACCCAGTCTGTATTGCTTGGACAAGCAGTAAACAGTTAAACAGAAAAGTACCAAAATGCGTCAAAATTTTAACATACTTATGTATATATGTACATACGTACATATATATAGATACCTATATGCATAACACATACATATATACATACAAAAGAGGTAAGCAACGATAAGTAATCCTACGTTAATAACCCGCGGTAGTTTCGTTAGAAGAGACTACCTTGAATTTTTTTTTTTAACTAAACAAGGATTTAAGAACAGCCCTAGGATAATATCTCTCGTATTTCGTAAGTCACGAAATGCAATTTTTCGTGATGATTCCGAACAGTACGTAAGTAGAGCTTTTTTCCTCCCCCGTCTTCAACAATACCCTTTCGAATTATTACATTTTTAACCTAGATTTTTTTTTCACTGGTCAAAGACCTGCATAGATTTCACAATGGAAGCAGACGGAGGGGGGGGGGGGGGGGTTTCGGTCATTTCTAGCTCCAATATCTCCCTGAAAACCGGTTGCATTTATTTAAAGAAAACTATTTTTCCTTTATTTTCTTTAAGAAAAGAACAATTGCGATTGAAATTACACTGAAATTTCTATTATCCGTGCTCTTTAATCACGATTGTGCAGAGGAAGTCGAAAAAAAGAGGATGACCCACGAAAACGGCCCTTCCTAAATATAAATATTAACCATCAGTAATTGTCCATCAGTTTTGTCCTCGGTTAATTGATAACCCTCTTTAGCTTCTATAATTCTGTTTGTTATCTCGCTATAACAATAGACGAAAATTCTTTTTTTTAACACTAGAAAGACGGGAATTTTTTTCTTTCTAAAAAGACTGAACGCCCTCGTTTTAACGGTTAAAATTAAAATCAAGAATATAAAATATTTAATATTTTTTAATATGGTTAAATACTTTAAATTTTGAACTATTTCATACCAATATAGTATAATAAATTACTATATATTTAGATGTATTTTTATGGGCTTGTGGCGGCCCTGTGGTACAGCGCGCTGGTTTTCGGTGCTGAGGGTGCTCAGATCGAATCCCGGCGTTGCGCCACGAAAAATGCCTCCGTTCGTGTCGTCCCTTCATAGGGGGTAATGCTGTCCGCCTATATGGTGCCCCCATAATAAAATGGGCAGTAAAATTGCGGCGTAGTAGAGGCCAATATTTGATTATAAGTGCCTCCGCATTATATGGTTAAAAAAAAAAGATGTATTTTTATGCAGGTATGCCGAGCTGACAACCTGATATGGTTTATCCGTAAAATATATATGCATGGTTTGTGAAGTCCTCATTTTTCAACACCAATATTTCCGAAGAGCCAATATTTCTGTTATTTGCAAAAGGGTGAAGAGACCAAAAAAAACTAACATTTTCCCGGTATTATTTTAAAGATTTCTGCCTGTTTTTCATATTTCCGTCAAATTGACGGCTTTCCGTCTTACTAGGTTTACAACACTTTTTCTCCCCCTCTTTACTATCGAATATAATTTAGTAAATGTGTGTGCATATTTCGCGCAAAATCAGAAAAAGTCATAAAATTTCTGAAGCCTGAGGACATAAATACAGACAGCGCTCAATAGTATGTGCGAAACCGTCAAAATGACGGCAGCCGTCTTTCTAGTGTTAATATCCTATCCTGAATTTAGACCATGGTTTAAAATATTTTGACTCCCGACAACCCTTTTCACATAAACGAAATTTAGCAAAGAAAAGGAATGCGGATACATTGCGTGCTTCTGAGAAATTATTAAAATGTAAAATAGGAACGCAAAGATTCCCGAGATCCACAGCTAAAATTGAGAATCTAAATAATAAAAAATAACGATAATTTTTAGATGCTGTGGGTTCCTGTCTTGCGAACTGTACAAGTTTTATGTAAGAGCGATTAAAATGTAGTTTCTAGGTATAATCAATTTTTAATACAATTATAAGTGATTCCGTTTATTTAAAATATCGAAATAAAACTTTTCTTTTTTTTTTCTTCTTTTATTATATATATATATGTGTGTGTGTGTGTGTGTGTGTGTGTGTGTGTGTGTGTGTGTGTGTGTGTGTGAGAGTGAGTGAGTGAGTGTAAAGTAAAGTAAAGTAAAGTAAAATAAAGTAATACCCACGGAGCTATAGGTTAGTCGTAGCGAAGAGGAAACAAACACATGTGTAGTGGAGTCGAGGAATTATCCATAGATCTTGAAAAGAGACTTTATTCTGGATGCTCACTGTGAAGATGTGAAGGACTCACTGTGAAGGATAAAAGTATCCAAAAGTTACGGCTTATTTTTACGGAACTACACATTAGAATTTTTAAAAAATTATTTAAATAGAAAGAACATCTCACTAAGTTTTAATATCGATAGATTTCAAGGTTAGCAATGTACGTAAATGGCATCATTGGTCCATTTTTCTTCGTAGAGCGCATTGTTACGGGACACGTTTATCTTGATATGCTGGAAAACTTTGCTGTTCCACAAATTCCACCAGTTATCCTGTTCCAACTGGATTTGACTCCATAAGAATTTTTTTGCTTAGGGATTCATTAAATCCGTTGTGTATAAACAAAAAATTGAAACTGTGGATGAGTTGAAGAAGCGTATCATTCAAGCAATTTGTCTAATAACTCCTGATATGCTATTAAACACTTGGAAAGAACTGAATTACCGTTTAGACGTTTGTCGTGCTACAAAAGGTGCACACATCCAAATCTATTCATAGTAAGACTTGGTGAGATGTTCTTTCTATTTAAATAACTTTTTTTTATTCTAATGAGTTGTTTCGTAAAAATAAGCTATAACTTTTGGATACTTTTAGCCCTGACATCCTGTGTATATATATATATATATATATATATATATATATATATATATATATATATATATATATATATGTCAGTCATCTTGCGGTTACAAGTTCTTAACTTCCATTCTGACTAGCGCCAGGCTTGGTGTTCTTTGGTTAAGTACTTTTAATCAAACTTAATTCATTTATTAATCAATTCTTCTGTTAATAATGGATTGTACGGTGTCTGAGTGTGTTTATTTTATAGATCATACTCATCAGAAACAATCCATTGGTTTTTAGACAGTATTGACACCGCTGATGAAGAAATGCTGTCAAAAACCTTATTCATACTTTTCTTTACATGTTGTTTGTTCCTGGCTGCAAGTAGCTTTAGAGCTATTACTGGTTTTCTCTTTCATCTTATTCTTATATATATATATATATATATATATATATATATATATATATATAGTCTACAATAGTAAAAATTTCCGTTAGTGTACTTTTGTCTAACTCTCTACATTAGGGATGGTCAACTGGCGGTCCCGCCAGGACTTTTTAACCGGCCCACGGCACCAAAGCAATTGAAAAAGCGTCTCAGTTTGCATGGAAACCAATAAAAGGGGTCGCGACTCGAAAAAGGCTGAGAAACACTGCTCTAGAACATTATGCCCGAAGCCGGACATGTTTCCACTGACGCTATAAATACTAAAACTATCACTAGTATTGTGCTGTCCCACATTCTATTCTCTTTCCTATGTTCTTTTTTTATATCTGATCGCTGAAGTTTTGCGTGCATTGCTAAATAATCATACAATGCGGAGGGCTCGGCCCATGGATTTTTAGTTCCCACAACAGATCCTGAAGCCTGAAGCTATTCTGCTGCGCATATGTTTGTACAGTCATTTTTTAGTACTGTTCGTTTGTTAATACTGTCATTAAACGTAAAAAAAGGAATTCCCCCTTCTTTTGTACACAATGACCATTCATAGTTTGAGTGCTGATGTTTTCCTTTTATTTTGATTTTATGCTGAAATAAATTAATTTAATTAAATAACTGACTAAATCGTGCGCATTTGGGTTTTCTTCTTTTTCGATTTACTCTTTTTTTCATACAAAAACGATGATTTCGATTTAAACGAGTTTTTTTTGCGGAACGTATCTACCGTGTAAATCGGAAAATAGGTTTATAGAAAATTCTTTGACTTTGGCAACACTTCATATAAACTACTTGTGAAAACAAATAATTGAAAGGCGTGGCTTCGTTGTTGCTCCGCCTCATGCATAAGATATTATATAATTGGATGCATAAAGCAGACAAATGGAAACAGATATCAAACTCAACTTTATTTTAGCCATAGGAATGCTAGGTCCTGCATCACCTACCGGTTACAGATTCGACATGAATCTACATGAGCGTATAGCTTCATGTGTTCGCATACATCGAGAATTACTCGAGACACAATGCAACGCCACCTACCGATGTCGTGCACCATAAAATGACACTGAATGGTGGTGTCTAGTTTGGTTTGGAGCGCTACGGTCAACTTTTTTGCTACATGAGGGCTAAATAGACCGGGACCTACAGTTTAAAGTCGAATCCGAACGGCTACAAACATCCATGCCAACAGTGGGACTCGAACCCACAGGTTCTGAACCGAAAGCCAGCGCCCTAGCTATTCGGCCACCACCTCGCTAATGGTGGTGTCATCTATTGTACAGAAAATAAAATGAATTTAAATTAGATAAAATAAGTTATCACTAGAAGATAATAGATTTTTTCGCGAACTCCGTGAAAGACGTCAGCGCACTTGTGTCAGAGTTTAGTGATTATTGTAAGAAATACATGTATAATATGAGTTCTAAAGCCAATGAAAACGAAAAGTTAACAATGAGAAGAGAAATTTTAGCAATGTTGGGTAAAGTACTTGCTTATGTGTGCTTAAGGCTGCTGTATACTGACCCTAGTGGATTCGCACACCTCAATGTTAATGTTATGGTTCATTTAGGGATGTTTTAACGTTTGCTTGTAATATGTAATAGTTGAAAGTTATGTCTGTTGTTGTGATACAATTAAGGAAATGTATTGGTCTTATATGGCCACAGGTGGAGGGTCCAAATGGCCAAAGCCCTTGTGACATCATAGGTAGGTAGGTAGGCTATTCTCTGGGGCTTTTTTTAAAAAATACTAAATTCGTAACTCAGAAAGACAGAGTCCTAATTGTAAATGATAAGGCCAACTTTAAAACAAAAACTCAACATTTAATAACAAAGAAATTTAACATTAAACAAGTACAACATAAACAATTGAATTTTTAGTGCAGATTTAACAGCGCACGCTCCAAGACCCAGATAGTCTCAAAGCAGGAGCTTAAAAAACACGTCCGCCTAGCCGGTCGTTACATGAGGGATCTCCGAAAATCTCCGAGTCTCTGACTATATCTCGTGGTCCTTTCTTTGAGGGCATGTCGTGAAATTCCCAGAGCGGGGGCCGGCGGATTAGTTCGTGACAGTTCTTCTCGACGAATATTTCCGCCATCTTTATGGCTCTCCAATGTCAAACTCGCGCTGACCTATTGCTAAGAAAGACAGTTTGACGATCAGATGGGAAACGCTTCTGATTTTCAAACAGATTTTCTCACAGCTTGCTTGAGAAAACCGATATACCTGGGCTTAACTTTCAGGCTAAGAATTCTGGGGGCATTTGCTGGTATCGTTTTTTTAATCCGCTCGGAATCCACACACGTCTTCAAAACGATGGGAACTGGAAAATGGTATTCCGATAAGCATGCAGCTGTGTGTCGTGCACCCTGTGAGGTTTTGGGGAAAATAACCCCATATTTTCATTACGCTACACCAGGGGTGTCAAACTCAAAGGCTACCTTGGGCCAAACAAACAAGGTTTAACTATAGGTGGGCCGCAAAATAATCAATATTAATAGAAACGTAGGTTTATTTACCTAATTACAGTATATTCAACATAAATATATGCATTTTGTTTAATAATAGCAAACAAAGAGTATCATTAAAAAAATTAGCGAATTCTTCCTATCTTATTATAATTCTGCGTCGGTTATTTTATTATATATTATTGTGTGCCAATATATTGGCCGGGTCGCAAAATTGGTCGTCGCGGGCCGCGAGTTTGACACCCCTGCGCTACACCCTCAATGAAAGCGAAAGTCGAATTGCAAATGAATTCGAAAAAGTTTCACTTTCGCGAAAAACGGTAACCAGGTGCATTGAAGAAATTGAGGGTGAAATTCATGGGAAATTACTGGATGTAATGAAAGATTGTGCGTATTTTCCTTGTTACACTGTGTCGGAGATTCCCAACCTTTTTTCGTCTGTGACACCTTTGGGAATGAAATTAGAAACTCGGAGCACCCTTGTTAGTTTTAGTTTTTTCAATTTTTTAAAGATTAAATCAAAGCTAAATTTATATCAGGAACATGTCAAATCTAAGTTCAAATAAATATTTACTCCGTTGCTGATTTTATTTATTTATTGAAAAGTATAAGTAACAAACACGAATATTAATACATTTTCAAAAATAACCCTTTGTTTTCGGTATAGTATTACACTAGAGCAGTGTTTCCCAAACTTTTTTGATCGCGGAACCCTTGAAACATTTTTCAAATTTCACGGAACCCACTACATTTTTTGATAAATAGACCCCTTCCTCCCCTAAATTTAATGTGATATTTAATGAAACAAATATTGTTTTAATACTTTGATTTTATTGAATTGAACAAAAAATCATTAAAAAAATTCTTCATGAAAACAAATAGTGATTATAAAAACGAAAATATGAGGGTAAATAGCCTGTCAAACAGTCTCGTGGAACCCCTAAATTTTTTGGCGCAACCCCGGGGTTCCGCGGAACACACTTTGAGAAACTCTGCACCAGGGGACTACAATGGACATCACTGAGAATAGTTTTGTTTGCGACTGATCCTTAAAGCACAAATGCTTGATATCAGCGTAATATTTATTTTAAGTGGGACCTACTAATATTTTTTTTTTTGTTTATACCCTAAAAAATCCCGCGGTAAACTGTTTGGGAATCCTCCGATGTAACTGTTGATATTTGTAAGAACTATTGAATATAATTTTGAAATATATGAAGAACTTTTAGAAATCTGCTCTTTACATGGATTTTTAGAAATTTGCTCCTTACACGGATTTTTAGAAATTTACTCTTTACTGTGAATGAGATCTAATTCCATTTTGTCAAGAAAACTGATTTTGTTTTCTGAAAGAAATGTTTTATCTTCCAAAAATCAAATGTAATTTTATTATGCATATAGAGTTTTAAAAAAAAATGCGTTTGAAAATTATTACTTTGAAGTTTCTAATTTCAAAAGGACTTAATTTTACGAAGTTGTGTTTTGTATTTTTAGCCATTTTTTTTTTTTGTAAAGCATCTATACATTTTGACATCGCTAAAATTAATTTTTCACTACGCAAACATTTTTATCAAGAATACAATGTTCTGAAAAATCAATAATACAATTTTTCCTTTTTATGATGCGGAATTTTTCGAGAACCCAGTATTTACATGTATTTTAAATAATTTTAAATTATTTTTAAATTAAAATATTATGTGCAGTATGCAAGTCCGATATTTAATGATGCAATTTTGCCTTTCGCACATCAGACATCAAAATTCCCTCCTAAATTACCCTTGGCGTAATTTAAGAGTCATCTATATTTTTCTCAAATGTACTCCGGATTTTTTTGAGTTGGCGACCTCTTCCCTACGTCACTAACAATAAGTCGAACCAACTTTGGTGAGTACTTAAGTATTCGAGAATACCACATGCGTAGAATGAATGCATTTATTTTTATGTACTAGTGAACTACTACTTAAGAATGTATTAAATTTATTTAAAAATTTATCAACAATTGTTAAAATTTTTGCTCTCCAGAATCCCCCCCCCCCCCCCAAAAAAAAAAAAAACTATAGAAGAGGGAATGCTACATTTGAGGGACGGTATGTTATCAAGCACATTTCAAACAAATATCTAACAAAAATTACTATGTAAAGGAACGATAATAATCGAAATTCTTATCATTATGTTTTACTACGAAGTATATTTTGGCAGTGACGTAGCGAGCATAACTGGCGCCCGGGACACGATACCTTTTAACCCCCCCCCCCCAAATTGTATTACGGACCATTTGACGCCCCTCTGCGAGTGGCGGACGAGGCATGATAGACCCCCTTCCCCCCTCCCCTCGCCACGCCACTGTATTTTGAGGTTATTCGAGATACTTATCCACAAAATTATTAAACTTAATTAAAAATTAAATTGGTATCAAAAAATTGTTTACAACAGTTTCGATGCACCAAGACTTAGAAAAACCAAATTTAACTTAGCGAAAGCCCTTATTGATAATACCTTAAATATAGAAATTTCTTAATTATTTCATAGATTAAATTACAAACTCAGAATTTTGGTCACACTGTTAAGAACAATTCAATGCGAAGGAATCTTATATCCGTAGTATTAAAGCATTCCATCAATAATTATACTCAGTGCATATCTAACCAAATTATCTATTTCAGATCTCGTGGGACCCCTTAATGCGCTTCACCGTACACGCGCATTCTAAAACAGGGTTCCATAAAAGTCTTCGATTAATTTTTGATCTGGAATTCAGACCTCACAAAAGTATAAAAGAGTGATTTATCTTGAAATAGTTTCCCGTACTTGTCGATAAAAAAGGGGGTAATTCTTGCTTCATTTTTACCCAGTGGAACCACATCAAATAAACGGGGGCGTTTTCCGAATCCACACTAAATGTCAAGGTGAAATCAAACTAATTCACTCCTCCCAAGGCACCCAAAAATCAATAGTACAGAAAGGTAAAATCATTGTTTTTTTCCCCCTCCCTTAACTTTCCACTCCCCGGAAGTTAAGGGGAAAAATGAATTACAGTTGAAATTCATTTGTCTCTTCAGAAATGAGTAATCGTTGCACTTCTGTTTTACAAGGGTGGATTTCTAATGAACTTGTTAACTTGCAATAGTGTATATTAATCTTCTGTCCTGAAAAACCTTCTAATAACACTTTAATCGAGTAGGAGAAATTAGTTGCCCAAGCTTACACAAGCGCTACCACCATTCAGTAAGATTATTTCTGCTAATATCAAAACAGATAAGATTAAAGAGATTTATTTAGATTTATTGGGGTCCAAAAATATCTGATAAAGAATATAGTCTCAAAATTTTTTGTATTTCGGAGAAATGAAGCAAAAAAAAAAAAATCTGTAAAGTAATCATAAACCCAAAAACTTTTTTTTCCCATTGCGGAGGCCTTGTCCTTAGACATTCGCCTGTAATCACCGCGGAATTGCTGGCCTCTTTATTATAGGGACACCATATAGGTGGACCAGCTTCGCCCCCACCCGAAAACTTTAAGTTAGGAATTCGCCAATACAAAATCGGAAATTCCAGTTGCAACCAATAAACGTTTGTGATGAATCATCGTTCGCTAGATGACGCCACTGGACGGAAAGTGCTTTTATTTAATTCGATGTGCATTTACTAGTTTGGAGTCTTCATAATATTTGCTATAACACTTGCTCGAATAAACTCTAACTTGCGTCTATCTTTCTTTCTGCAGCTCTTTATCTCATTAAAATCGATTTGCATGGCCATGGAGGTGGAGAATCAGGCGACTTCCCCCGCCTTTGATGACTTTTTGCAAACTGGAAGGACAGGTCGTAGAAATGCTATGCCAGATATTCACGACGAAAATGCTTCTATCAGTACGGCATCTTTACCTGATAGTTTACAAAAATTGTCATGTTCAGGTATGTAGATTATATTTGCTATGTATTATTACTTAGATATACAAAAAACATTTAAGACTCTCAACATATACATAAGACCTACATAAAACCATTAATACTTTTATATAAAATAGATGCATCATTATGTCATGTATAAAATTGTCGTAAAACATTCATTTTATGTAATTTATATATCTTATTGTCCATTTACGGCAATTAGGTTTTATGAGGAATTTTTGAAAGAGCACAAGTTACACCCAGCTAACTCACAAATGAATGGGACTTCCGTTAATTCCTTACATAAAATGAAATGTTTTAAAGATTGCAACATCTTCAAGTTTTACACTTTAAGCTTAAAAAAAAAAAAAGTTAAGATAATTTATATTTAAAAGAGCAGTTAAAAACTTTTGTTTTACATGCTCAAAATAGCTAAATATATGAAGTTTTACAATCTTGCTGGTCATTCTTTTTTTCCAGATTTGCCGATGGTGGATGCAAGTTGTTCAGGTGAAACTTCTGGTTCAGGACAAGGAGCAGAAGGTGGGGTGTCCAATACATAGCCCCTTTCTGGTACAGCATTTCATAAACATTGAAAGGAATGATCACTTTCAGGATTTGTGTCTTAAAACTGGGGGTTAAGATTCTGCTAAAAGATGCTAGTCACAAATGCATGCAATCTGAAAATTTGTGGCACAGCCCATGGATGTTGTACAGAAAGAACTCTGTGTTTTATAACATGTTATCATCTGTAGTGTGATGAATTATGTTCATATGTAAATCACAGACCATTAATTATGAACAGGTTCATTTGAAATTTAATTGTAGAAATTTACAGAAATAAGCATTCTCTAGTTTTAATGGTCCATTGGTTTTCAAAAAAAAAAAAAGAAACAACCTTGAATCAATATAACAAAAAAGCAGTTTTAAAAATGTGTATTTTATGTACATATATGTGTGTGTGTGTTACATGTTTACATGTTTTATGTAGGTATGTATGTATGTTTAAATTTATGATGAGATGTTAAAATAGTTTTTCAATGTTTTTCAAGCCGTCAAAAGACATGTTGCAGTTTCACAAATGATTTTTTTTTTTTTTTTTTTTTTTTTTTTTTTTACAAATGATTTTGATCAGAAAAATAATAAATCGCACATACTTAAGATTATATTTTTTTAATATTAGTTTGCCTTAAACTAAACAACTGGCCTGGTTGAAACTGTAATTGCCTTATTTCTGTCAATTTTTTGCCAAGTTCTAGTTTAAAGTTATTGGTTTTATACATACATACATATAAACATAAATCTTACTGGCAAGAAAATGTGATGTATATACTTGAAATAAAGTCATGTACTATGGTTTGTAACATATACAAGTGTTCTTTGTTGTTTTTATTAATCTGTAAAGATCTCTGTAATTTTGTGTTTCTTAGAAAATGTTTTTTAGCTATTGAATTTTTATGTATAATTAAGTTTGTAAATCAAAAATTTGTACATGTTTTTAAAACAATAAATGTTATAAATTTATTTCCCAGGCATCATTTGTGATATAAAGCATAAAATTACAAAAACATTCTAATCTTCTGATGCAGAACCATGAACGGGGTTTTTTAAGACAATATATGAAAGAATTAATGTTTTTCACATATGTACGGTTGAGCAACATTTTTAAAGACTAGAAAAGCTGATTCAAGAAGTAAAAAAGAAAATAGCATTATAAAAATTTGGAAACAATCTTCATTTTTATTATTTCATTAGTGTTAAACATTTAAAAAAAAAGTTATTAAAGTAATCAAATAAAAGCTATGAAAGTCTCTTATGTATCAGCAATGGTCTGTCTTAAAAACTACAAAGTACCTCTAACAGCAAAAAATTATACTTGATGTTAAAAAACTGCTAAAATTGTTAAGATTCTTCAAGCATGAAAAGATGTACATTAATAATTTCTGGCTAGGAATTTTTAAGAGTGCAGATTGTATTTATGAATTAATATAATTTATATATATAAAACCAAGCAGAGAAATTCTGTGACACAAATGCAGAAGTTGATGCTTGACCCAACATGACTGAACATGAAAAATTCTTATGTAAAATGGGCTAACACTGGGCCATAATTATTGCTATAATTGCATAGCACATGACTCGGGCCAACTAATAACTGCTTACCGTAATCAGTGGATGGAAATATAGTGAAATTTTTATTTCCAAAATATGTAGTTAACCTAGTCCCATCACCAACTTAAAATTATGGTAAATACATAATTTTGCTCTTAAAACATCTGTCTTTGAGAAATCTTGAAGAAACAACAAAGATCAAAGATATTTTCTTTGCATTTTGCACTCTAAACATACATTGATACTTTTACATTATTCTTGCTAACAATGCAAAATACTGAAATAACATTTATTTGTATAGTGGTTTAATTGCAAGCTTCCATAAAATGGATGCATGTTCATCCCAGTTTGGGCATGGGCGTTCCAGCACCATCCTATTATAGGGATTGCTGTTGTTTCAACTATAAGGAGCTCCCATTATAAAGTAGCTAACCAAATCATAGTGTCTAAGAGCAAATGTCTTCAAGAGAAAAAACTAAAATTTCTTTTTCAAGAATTTTATTGATTGGTTTCATTAAAAGACTATAAAAAATAAATTTTCTTAACCTTTAGCTTATGGGGTCCATTTTTCTGATTCCCTCTTTAAAACAGGAAAATTCATACCCCCCCCCCCCCTTTGTAAGAACGGCCGTTAAGAGGGTTATTATTTATATATATATATCCATTTTTGGGCTCGTATTCTTGGGGTAATGCTATCCCACCCCGTAAGGAAAAGGTTAATAACCTCTTTCTTTTAACAAGAAGAGAGATTTATGATGAAAAATATACCGAGCAAATACAGTGAAACTTCTTTAGCCGACCACCCTTATTCAATGTTCAGAACCAATTGAAGACTCCATAGAGCCAATGTTATGTAAGAAACCTCTTTTTGGCAACCACTTTTTTTCAGAACCATTACAGGCCACTATAGAGGAGTTTCACTGTATATAAAAATTTACTGGTGGGTGATAACCTCAAAATGCAATCCATGACCATATGAATTCCTATGACTCCATATAAATAGTACAAGAAAACTTAGCTTATAGCCAGAGTTTTGTGAAAAAGAAACATGTTTTGCCCTATCATGAATGCATATCCATCATAGTGAAATGGATGCAATCAGAAAATGGTGTTTAAGTGCAATGTTGATGAAATTCACCTGCACAGAGAAAAAAAATATTACATTCACTTTGTTCATTATTATGTGATCTTTTGTAAAATCAGAGCTCATGCATTTGTTCCATAATTGGAGCTTTTTCAGAAATTTGACTTGCAACTTTTAATGGAACAAATCAAATTAGATTCAATAAATCAGTCTCACCAATAAATATTCTGTTGCCACTACAGCCAACCCATAAGTAAAAATCATATTCTTTAGAGTGTATCAACTAATGTTTTATCTGTTGGCTTTTTTAGAAGGTGCTCATATTCAATGCATTTTAATTTGCGATGGATAACCCATTCACCCCCTCTCCTCCCCTGTTGTGCATAGTGCCTCAAGCTTTTGATTACAGGATTATAAAAGCATCTGAATAGTTGTTCCAAAAAAAGGTGTTTCTTTTCCATTTTCTAGAAATGTTTACTGTAATCAAAAGAATAGGTGAATAACTCCACCTAAATTCACACGGGTCTGAAAACTCCGCACATATTAAAAAACACCATATTTACCATGTCATATATAACAATTTACAAAAGAAAAGAAGAATAACAATTTTCACCTTAGTAAAATTAAATGATATAGCATGTAAAACTGAAAATGACTTTGTGATAAATTTATTGACTTTGTTCAAATTGTCAAAATTTCAATTTGTAAGTTTTTAAATAGATATTTTTTCAAATGTAATCTTTTTTTTTTTTAAATCTAGGCTCCCAGATTTTCAGGACAAGCTCAGTTTAATCATATAAAAGCAGAAAAATGAAATGAGGGGTTAAAAGACTAAGCCTTGTTATAATAGAGTGACTCAAATAGAACTTAATTTCTTCTTACCAATACACTTAAAATCTGAAAAATCCCTTCCGTCCCAAAACCAGACTGAAGACCAAAAAGCAGGCTAAAAATTGATCGTAAAAAGTGACCTGATTGTCCTAAAAATATACTTTGTTTTCCGCAAGAAATTCCACTGGAGCTTAAAGTTACTTCTGCTCACAAAGAATCATAATTAAATAAAAATTCCTTTCTATGATCCACAGAACATTTTTTAAAAATAGAAATTAAACTAAAATTTATAAATAACCAACTTTTTAAGCATTTGAAATTTTGATATACTTCAATAAATTTGTAAGCATAGACATAAGCTACATGCATGTCATTCTAATCTTAATGAGGAACCCAACACACCAAACAAAAGAATTCTGCACAATCAGACATAATATGCAATTTCATATATATATTTTCAGCCAGAAACATGATTTTGTTTTTAATGTTCTTTGCAAAAACATTATATATTTAGCATCTATTCCAGAATGGGATTTCTTTTATTCGCTCTTCTTCCCAGAAATAAGTGTTAACAGACATAAATAAAGTTCAGATTTGCATTTAATCATTCTCTGGGAATGCTGCAGTCTTGGAGTAACACTATAACAATTTACATATAAGAGAAACAAGGGATTGAGCACTAAGCAAAAATTTTTGCTCTACTTTTTCCTAGAAACTACAGCCTTACTTCCCTCTGCATTTTTTGGATTGCAGCTAATTAGCCTTTCTTAAATCATTTTAAAATTTTAAATTAAAATGGCATTAACTTATGCCCACCCAGAGCCACACAGAACTTGGGTTGATGACTCCTTGTATAAAGTATTTGCTTATAATCAAATTTCACCTATACTTATTTTGCCCATTTATGACAAAATTATAATAATCTCTTTTTTCTTTTGCTCTACTGTACTGATTCCTCCACAGGGGGGAAAAAACAGCTGATCCCAGGCAGCCATTACTTAGTTAGAAAAAATAATTCTTTAACTTCTGTGACATCCTTGCTGATTCATAAGTACCATAATTCTTCAAAACTAAACCCAAAAAAGCATCTAATCTGAGCTAAGAGGTTTACAAGGGTTAAAAATATTTAAAGGCTTTTAATGACTTTTTATATCAGAAATTAAAGATTTACTAGGACTCCAATTAATAATGTGAACTTTTAAGATTATGAAACCCAGAAATAATAAACTTTTATACATCACCAAAATACTATTTAATGAATGTGCTTGATTGATAAGATTTCTTTAACAAAAACTGTAAAAGAAATTATAAATTATCTGTCAAGAAAAATCATGATTTCTTGTCAACAAATATTCCACATATGTTCATAGTATGGCATATTAAAGTTAGTTTATGGTAATTATTAATATTTAATATTACTAAAAAACTTAATAGTGTTAAAAATTTATGGCAATTTATTTATTTTATTATGAAACTAGCCAGAATATCCAACAAAGTCCATAAAATAATGAATATTTTTGTGTATTTCATTTGATAAAACAGGCACTAACTGCAAAACTTCATGTCTTCTGATATTCTTTAACATGCCTTGTATGTAAATATGTATATTTATAACATAGTAACCTGGTTGTGGTGTACCACCACCAGGTTATCACCAGAATAATAACACCACCACCACCACCAGAATAACATAGTAACCTGGTGGTAGTGTTGTGTCTTATCCCCCCCTCCCCCAGGCCAGAACAAGTAACCTGGTGAATTTTATAAATGAACATCAATAAATTTCAGAAATCAAAATAATACTAACAAGATTTGGCCCACGTCAGTTATTTTACTGAATAAAATATTTTCTTAAATAAAGAAAAAACTTCATATTTATAAACTTCATTTAATGTAAAATTAAAAAGGTGAACAACATTTTGTGAAAATAACCACAAATTCAAGTGATATCTTGTATATTTAGAATGAAAAAGATGTGTCTTGAAATATAAAACTTGAAGAGCACTTAATCATGGGATCGCTTGTGTTTATGAGATTTTTTATGCTTGTGACGTGAGGGAGATCTACTCCTACTGCGATCCTTATGTTTTTTTCTTTTAGGAGAATAATTTTTAGATGATTTATGTTTAGAATGACGATGTTTTCTACGGTCATCTCTCTCTTCTTTATGTCTTGAATGGTGTTCTTTGTACCTTGGAGAATCATCAGAATTATAATCTGCAATACGACTGCGTTTTGACCTGTTAACCTCTGAATCTTCATAATCTCTCTCTGTGCTGTAAGAACAATATAAATATTTAATACTTGTGGTATCAGGTATCACAAAAAAGTAACTTCTATAGAAAATATATCAATGTCCATTCATTTATCAATTGGCAAGTCAATCTTAGTTCTGGTAAACAACCTTTTATGATCCTAATGCTGGGATGAAATTTGCAACATTCAACGATTAAAAACCTTTTAAGATCTTGCATAATTTCTTTTAAAACATAAAATATATAAAACATTTTAAAATGTAGAGCATTAGAAATCAAGATTTAAAACTCTTGAAATTAAAATTTGTAATGGAAAGCAAAATCAACATGATTAGCAATTGTGGTCTAACTAATTTATATTTGAAAGATTACAAAAATTAATTCAAAGATATTACACAAATGTAAGTATATTTATATTCAGTAAACTGGTTTAATTTCAATGTTTTTGTTCTATATGTAACTTAAAAAAAAGATAATCATTCCTGCATTAAAAAACAAAGACAACTCCATATTTTGTTTTTAACTTCATTTATAATTTTTTTCATGAAAAAGAAAATTTCAAAGCTGCTAATTAAAGTCGTCAACGTGAAAATAAAGCACTCCATATCTTCAATCACACTTCAAAATTAATTGCTGCCTTACAAAATTACCATATGCAAGTATGACAAAGAATCAAAGTTTGAACAATATTTTTAAAGCCTCGTTATGGAAATAATTCAAAATCCCTTATATTCTAGGTCATAATAATCTTGATAAAATACAGAATACACTAGAACTTTATCATTTTTCTTTCTTTATTATTTATTTTCCAAATGCCGGTCATTTGGCTACTAGGCCATTGGACAATGGGCTCTCCAATACTTCAAAACCAGGGACTTAAAATTCAAAAGTGCAGGGCACATGTCAAAATGTAATGCAAAGGCATTTTTCTTTATTTTATGTTTATTTTAATATATTTTACTTCCAACACTAAATGACATAATTTTTCCTTTTACTCAAAGCTTAGGCCAAAAACAAAAAATGCTAAACTTACATCAACTCCTTCACAAAGTCAAATTACACTGTGAACTGTTTTTGGAAGAGGGTACTGATATTTTCTAGTTAGTTTTTTCTTTAATATTTATACAATAAAATACTAAATGTGTTTATAAGACACATTTGTATGTACTTGCAAACATTAATGTAAATTTATACAGTTCACAATTATTTCGAGCAGATAATCCATGGTTAATATGAGGTAGAAAGTTGAAACTAGATTGTGTATAACATACAGAAGCCAAATTTTCTAGTTTAATAACTTAGTTGCAATAGCAGCATTTTTTTTCTTTCTTCATTTTTAAATGTACTCTTCAGTGGTACAGAAATAAGCACACTAAGATAGTAAAAATTCAGTGTGGATGTACAGAAATTCAATTTTTACCAGTGTGACATGAGTGTTTCTTCCAGTGGTAAAAAGGATACTTACATAATAATTACAGCATATTTGCTTATTTTTCATTTATTGCTGATTTTGAAATCCCTTAGGACTAACTACCATACTTTTTACCTGATGACTGATCTTGCACACTTATGACTCAAATGCCCTCAGCAACACAAGAATATTTGGTGTATTAGACATCTTAGCAAAAAACTATCATCCCTTAAAGACTGATGAGAATTGTGGAAAAGCAGTTCCATTGATAAATATTCAATAAAGACTATCAGTAAAATAATCTGCATGTATGTTTGCTTCATAGATATGTAAACAAACACATTCCTACAACAATAATATGCACACATGACGAAAAAATTGCCGAGAAGAGAAAGAATGAACTTTCCAAGGAACCAATAATTTTTTTAAAAAATTGGTAAGGTATATGTTTTATTGTGTCAATGTGATTGCAGTTAATTTTAAAACTATGAAGTCCTGGTTCTATGCAAATAACAAAGGTCACACATGGGAGAAATTGCTCCTTACTGACAGTAACAAAATAAAAAATTTCTAATATATATGCACATGGAAGTCACTACAAAATTTTACTGGAAATTTTATTTCATTCTTTAAGACAATTTACAGAATGCACAATCTACCATTTTTTCTTTAAAATATTTATGCATCGTATACCTTAAAAGAGAATACTTTCAACTTTTAAGCAATTTTATTAAATTTAATGCTTTGATACTTACCTATCATTACTGTCCTTCCTAGTTTCTGCCAAGTAGTTTGTTTGATTTTCAATTACTTCTTTCATAATCTAAAAGGACAATGAATTTAGAATATTTAGGCAAGAAAAAAATTAAGAATAATACGAAGCCTCTCTAGCATGCTAAAACAATGAATACAAACTTCTGTGTATGACTTCTTGGTTATGTGAACATTCTTGGCTCTATAGGATTGTCGTCGTCTCTTATAGTCTCTCATTTCTGCTAATATCTCTAAATGGGACTTAGGCTTCTCTTCTGAAAATAATTTATTTCACATCATACGTTATCTCAAAGAGGCACTTTATATATAAACACATGTATATATGTATGTGCATATTTACAGGGTAATTAAAATTACTGTTAATATTTTAAACAAATCCCATATCTGTGTAGCACAACTGACTGATAGTATTACTGGTTTAAAATAAGAAGTTATTACTTCTAACTAACTCTCACTCTCACATACACACAAGCATAGAATAATCCGAAGAGTAGGAGTTCAATTAAAAATGAGGATGTATGAAATGAAAAATTTTAACTTCCATCACTCAAAAAGAATTCATTAACAAAGTGTGTGTATATACGCAAAGGTGAAGAGATGGACTACATTTTTTAAAAATACTACACTGATTTTGCAGGTTCTTTTCAAACTTTAATTATTTATCTTTCATATTACACAGAGAACTATTTTTTTTTCATGGGGTTGGGAAAGCAGGGGATTATGAAAACAAAGTATGCTAAAGGTGTTTTAAAAGGCAGTGATGATCTTTCTTGTTACACCTACAGGCATACAATTTTTTTTTTAATATAAGAGTTTACAGTACATTTCAAAATATGTAACAAAATATATTTCAGGAGATATTGTGCAATACCTTGATCATCTTTCTTTTCAAAATCAAACATCAAGTCTTCCAAAGTAACATTTTTTGTTTTTTCAGAAGCTTTAGATGATTCCACTATGTAATTATAAACAGCAAGTCGCTGTTCTGGATTCAAATGAACAGTCCATCTATCAGCAGTTTGTGGGAAATCTGAACTGGAATCATAACCTGTAGATAGAATTTTTAAAACTCTAATAAATAAAACCTATATATGATATGAGCTGAATAAGTATCACATTAGGTTTTCAACTAGATATATATATAATTAATACTTCTATGCAAATAATTACATATTTCAAAACATTTACACTCATGAACACTACACTTACTTTAAAGTTAAAAAATTATGCTTTATAAATTTAGAGACAAAAACTAGAAATAAGATAAGAGTATTCCAAAATACTAGAAGGTATTCAAATGCTACAGCACAGTATCTATTCATGAATTTACAAAAAGAGACATATACATGCAGTAGTTAATGAATTACATAAATAATTCTTATTTTCCAGGTAGATATTAATTTATATTTTTCCTCAGAATGTATATGACATTCAACATACAGTAACTCACCATTAAAATGAACCTTTTTTGTAAAAAGGCATTCTTTAATTAAGACAAGATTATAAATCACATGATGTAATATAATTTTTTTTTTCAAAAGGAGATTACTTGTGATATATTGGGTTAAAGGAATTATTAAACATATATGTCACTAAGCTTACAATCAATATAAATCCCTGGTATACACATTCCCAACAGAAATTTTCTTTTGGCATACAAAATTATAATTACATCTTCATTAATCTCCCCAAATAATGACAAAAAATGATAATCTACCATGAATACTGAAAAATGCTCATCATGTAATTACTCTATGTCCCACAAAATCTGTATTAGCCCACAAAACAATAATTACCTGAAGAGTAAATGATGTATTAGTAAAAAAATCATTTACTAATACATAAAAAGGAAATTTTTAAATTATTTTATTTTATGACAGCTGAAAAATTGGTCTAAAATTCAGTTCCATAATACACTAAAAAATCACAATGGAAAATATTATTATTATGATAACCTGTAACACTGTTATATCAGACTCTATGAATTTTTATACCTATTAACGTAAGACAATACCAATAAATGTACCTAAACACTTCACAAATGAGTAAAAATCATGCATGCCAGCCAAATATTTACATAAATATTTTTTTATGGGTTTGCCAATTTAATTATTCATACATAATTACAGGAACAATGCTCATCGATATTTATTTTGAACAAAATCAATTTTGAGAATAAAAATACACTAAATACTGGTTGGTTGGGAACCTTCCAGTCATCATTTACAAAAAGAGGGTAATTAAATGAGGACCTACAGTTGAATGTAGGTTCTAAACAGCTAAAATTATCCCTGCCAATAGTGAGGCTCAAACAGACTCTGATACTAAATTATATGTACCCAAGCTATTCAGCCATAGTCTAGTTATATTAAGCACAGGATTCTAAAAACAGTAAATAATTTCTGTCACAATAATCAACACCTAAGTAACAACATGTTGTATACTACTTCCAGAATAGGAACACCAGCTTTTCACTTCAAATTTTGGTTAAAATCAATCTTAAAGCTAACTTTTTAGCTGTATCTTTTCATTAGTAGGTTTTCAATAGAAATGAAGAAGAGAGTAATTCTGCTAGCAAAAAATGTTTCATTTAAACATATGTAATCATAAGTTTGCATGCCATATGAAAAGAAATTTGCCTTCCTAGTAACTTTTTTTCTCAGAAATGAATAAAAAATTTAAGAAACTAACCCCACACCATATGGAAAAAATAACCAATGTCCACTAATTTAAATCATTTTTTAAAAATAGTCAAAATGCATTAAATTTTATGCACAGAATATAAAAGTTGCCAGGTATGAATTTTATGTTAGTTCATGAATTAGAAAAAAAAACTTCAATTAATATTGAAGTTTAATAACTTTAAATTTAATAACAGAAATTTTGTGATATAGTGAAAAAGGAGAAAATCTGATAAAATGAAAGAAAATAATATTTTTTTTAAAAATACACCACTTCATGCTATAACTTAAAACAAGCCTTTACCAATAAAGTTTTTAAAATTAAATAGATGAAAATATTAAAAAAGAAACAAAGAATCAACACAAAAGCACAAAATGCTCCTAATAAAAAAAAAAAAAATCACTCATACACAAATAAAGAAAATAGCCAGAACTGTAAAGGATTGAGATATCATACATCTTTTTTCCCAATTTAGTACACACTTAGCCTGAAGACATCCAACCATACATGCCACAAGCTTAAGTTAGCTACTTTATGGCTGGAGCATCAACTAGGTATGCCAACATTGCTTGCCATGGAGAGACAGCACAGAAACATTCATGTCTAGGCTAGGACTTGAACATAAGCCCATGTTTCTTAGAACAGTTTATGACACTAACCATAATAAAATATAAGCAGCATGAAGGTATAAAACAAAATTAAAAATAACTTTTAACGGCAAATTTCTTAAAACATTTTCATTTACATAAAATGACATAACATTACCACTAGCAATCATATTTTTAAAACATTTCTTAATCTATATCAAGCTACTATCACTAATCAAGCTTTGATGTAAGAATGACAATCTAATTTAAAAATATGCATTGATCAAATTTTATTTAGCACAGAACAAATCAATTTTATAAAAGAAAGTTCTTTTTTTTTTTCTTTTTTCCAAAACCCATAAGTTATTAAAACAGTTTCCCAGTGTTAGCATCTTGTAAAAAGAATTAGTTAAAAGCAAGCTATTGCATAATTATTGCTTACATCAAAGTTTAAAAAAATAATTTTAAATAAATGTAAATAAAAGCAAACATGACAAAAATCAAAGAAAATATAACAGAATTTTCTTTTTAACTTTTTATAAAATATCACTATGGTTTATTTATATCTCTATATAATATAACATACGTTAGCAAAAAGTTATATTTGTTATGATCAAGTCAGCAACTTCTCAGCTGTATAAACAAATACCCTTCACTTTCTCAAAAAACTTGTATAGTATTAAAAAAAATTACAAACTACTTTTGTATGATGCAATATAGTTCATTCTAGGATCAGAAAAGTGCAGGTTTCTCTGATCAAACAAAAGTATTCATTCACCTTTACTGACACTATCCCTCATATGATTTTTTTAGAGAACCAAATCAAGAATTACCATATATCCCAGTATTTTATTTATAAGAATACACTGATATAAACAAAGTCTAATATTTAAATTAACTCAGTAGCATTAATAACCTTTTGTAGCATAAAATTATAGAAACAGCAGAGTGTAAGCTGGAAAATAGAAACTTAAAATCAATATTTGAAAATTTTAGTTGCCATTTGAACTTAATAATAATGGTCAACAGATATTTAATTTTAAGCAGCTTAGTTCAGTATAAAAATATTCTGTTTTTAACATTTTTAGCTAAAATTTACATCAGAATTAATTTAAATATTTTTTATTTAGTTCCTTTTAATTCATCTTTATTATGTTTCTCATATCATCTAAAATAATTTTTTTTTCTGCTAAAATATTTTCTTGTCTTCAATACTAGAAACACTTAGAGTAACACAAAATTTTCAAGTTAGGATTAAAAACCAAAATACCTCAATGAGGTTGAATGTTGACACGAAAAAACTACTGTTACACCACAACATAATAATTTACTTAAAGATTAATTAAAGAACACACTGGGATATATGATAAGCAATAATTCTTCCTTAAATGTGGACTTGATAGTATATAACAGAGAGGGCTAATCTCAGCTACTCATGAGCCACATGCAGCTCTTTATCACTTTCTTTGTGGCTCTTCGTTAAAAGTTTGAAATATTGTGTAAGAATCAAAATACCTAAAATTAAATAGTAGCATGTTGAATAACCTCCATTTTTTTATACAATATTTAGCTGTGAATTCTTATATTTGACATTCAGGTTGATAAAAAGGAAACAATGCTCAATGTTGATGATTGAAAATTTCTATGAACTGCAACAACTCAAAATATGGCAGATTTGTATAACTGAGAAAAACAATCAAAAAATAATAATTATGAAAGTTATTAAAGCTATTTTGGATTTTAGAAGTATTAATTATTCTAACAATCAGAGAATGATGTACTAAACAAAAACATTAGAAAAAAACTATGCTTAAAATTTCTTTCATATCAAATATAACATGTTTCAGATCCTGGCTCTTCTAAGTATATGGATAGTCCCAAAAGATCCCAAAAGATAGTCTCAAAAGTTAATACTGTTTGTCTTGGCCACCCATCGTACATAATTTAAACAGCAATACTTTCAATAAAATAATACTGAAAGTAAGATTATATTATCACAGATTTGAATTACTGTTCAACAGCTAAACATGCTTGAAACATTTTTCCTGGTACTTATTTTAACCAAACCCTTTCAACTTGCGTTCTCAAGTTCAATGTTAAAATATATGATTCTGAAACAGTATGTTTCTCCCCCTTTTGAATACCACACTAGAGAACGGAATAAATTGTCAGAAATACTCTGACCATATTTTATGTTCTTTTGCTCGAGTGGGTCAATCCAAATGTCTCTATGTGTCATAAGTTACTAACAATTAATAAAACCCTTACTTTGCCTATGCTTCTATAGAGAAAGGGAAAAAAAGATAGAAAAAGAAATCTCACAAAGCTTTTTATCATATGGATTACATTTCTCATAATCTTAACGTCTCATAAGCTAAATGTCTATAAACAAGACAAAATTGAAAGTCACATCTCAGTAAAGGAAACTAATAATTTAATGGTGTAGTTTGTAATAATATTACTTGTTCATATCTTATTTAACACAAAACGAACAGTCAAAATTTTTTGGCCAAAAAACTTGGGTGAAATCTTTAGAACAAAAAAGGAACACAGGGAGGAATATTTTTGTCTTTAGGGTAGACAGAACAGCACAGCAGCTCCACTGAAACATACTTAGAGTGAACTCTGATTTATGACAGTATCACAAGTTCTATATGTATACATAGAGCAAAAAGAAATATGGAAATGGGATCATCAATTGGTCTTCAAAACAGAAACTTGTCAAAGAAACTAAAATAAGTTAGACTATTGTCATTACGTTCAGCCAAACGACTATAATGCAATAATCAAATAAAACTGAGAAATATTGTGGGAAATGCAACATGATATATATGGCTAACGGAAACATGGAAAACCTAGCACAAATGCCTAACTTAGGTGTAAATCATCAAAAGCCTGTCCAACTAGTAATCCTCACTGTTACATGTTAAGGCATTTTGTTCAACATGTAACAATTTATCTATGGATTTTTTGGACCTGCTAACAATACGAGGCATATCTGCCTTAAAGGAAATGTATTCTACTTGTTATAAGCCAAATTTTCTTCTGAAATCAGAATATAGTAAAAGAAGGTATCATGAATACCAATTGAACAAGACCAATATTGGAGGTACAATTTTATATATGATTTAGAAGATTAATATATAATTCCTATCAAGTTTTTAAAACAGAATTCTCTGACTTAACAGAAAACTTAAAATTTTCCAGATAAATTGTTATGCAATCCTTTCTACAATATCTATGGCATAAAATTATCTTCTACAAAAATAATAGAAAATGGTTTCATGGTTTACTTGGGATAAAAATTTACTCTAAAACCAGTGAATGGATTTTAATAGATTTTACAACATACATGAGAAAAGAGAAAGGGCTGACTTTTAAAAATGTTTAAAATGATGTTTAACACCAATGAATGTAGTGATTCTATGAAAGATCTACTCTATTTTTTTCCATATTTTTTTTAAATACACATAATTATAACCAAAATGCATAGCTTCTAAAATTAAGAGATTTTACTTTAAAACATACTTTTTGGAATATTCATAGTTTTCATTCAGTCATGAAAACCCATACATAATGATGACTCCTACTTTCATAAAATGAATGTGTTAAAATGCAAATTAATGAGTTTCATTTTTAAAATTTAAAAATTCTTCAAACTGTACTCTATTTTTTACCAAATAACTTTGTACTGAAACTCATACAAAGTTACAAGTAATTCATAAATATCCTAATTTCCTGCCTATAATCTACAGCAACATATAATGAGCAGAGGATTCAGCACCCATACATATGCTTCCTTTCAGCATGCCCTACATCAAGTTATAAAACTATTTCATAACATAACTAAAACCCAAAACTTCCATTTAAAAATAAAGTATGTAACTAGATGCTAAATACAACCATCACATGCAACTGTAGCATTAAGAGAGATGATTTTTTCCTATTGCAAGAAAATTACTAATATCCAAAGTTTCAACTTGCACTATCAAATTTAGAAAAGATATAAGCAGTTGAAACGAGGAATTGCAGAATCCTATGTAAAACATTTTGGAATCTTTTATGGTGTGAAATAGTTTATTACTAGAATTCTGTGTTGAGGTTTCCTATTAAATTTGAAATGGTTAAAAAAAATTGTTTTTTTAAATAAAAATTTTTATAACCATGTTGAAAACTTTCATAAAAAGAGGTACCTTTTTGCTCTTCTGGTGAGAACTTGAAACACTTCAAGAGACTTATGAAATTTATATTGAGAGGTTAATTTTTCCTTGACAAATTTCAATAATAGACTAAATTATGTATATATAATTATATTATAAGTTTAACATGAGATTCTGTGACTTCTTGGTTGCCTCTCATCCTCTGCTTTAGCAATAACTTCAAACTCAAATAATTCAAGTTTCTTATTATTCAAGACAGCTTATGCATTTTCTTTTGTAAGACAAGGTCAAACTATCAACAAACTCTCTTCAAAGCAATGGTTTGGTTTGTTAGGGTTTATTGGTGCAAGGTCCAGAGAGGACAAGCTGCGCCAAACACAAGGTAAACTCTTTAAAGCAATAATTGAAATGATACATGTGCATGGGGGAAAGGTAGATCTTAGCCTCAGCATTCCTTTTAAAGAACTTTTACACTCCCTTCAATCTTCTTATGAGGTATTGGTCCTATTTTTAGATGTTATTTGGGAACCAGTAGAGAGATTGATAGGTGACAAGGAAGATATGTCACATGGTCCTACATTTTGGGACAGAATACAAATTTTGTCACATTTGTGGCACTATATATTAGTTTTAATAAAATAAATGGATAAATAAACACTTCAGAAGCTCATTTTCAGAACTGCAAACTTAACCCATCAGTTTCAGGGGAGAAAAAGCAACAGATAATGTGCAGTGGCCTAAATCTACATCAAGAAATTCAATTTTTTGTTTACGATAAAATTTGCAGATTATAGACAGGAAATTACAGTAGTTATTAGATGTGCATCTGAGTTGTGCAAGTGTATAATTCGTACCAATCATTCATATAAGAGCAGACCATTACTCTTAAACCTACAGATTTAACAAGTATTAAAAATCTAGAAATTTATAATTTTATATAATTTAATATTATGCTAGACTTTAAATAATAAAAGTATCACACATCAAAAACATAAAAAGGATATAATTAAAATGGATACAATTGCACATTCAGAAATAAGAGACCACCATACCTTCAAAACTGAAATAGAAAAGTATACTTTCATTTATCTCTCAATATTTACATCATAAAATAACAGAAACTTTAACAAGCATTTTATGCAAAAACTGTGTTTTTACTATTTAATTTCTACTTCATTTCTAATAAAAGAGAAATACTTAGCATTTCCCCACCACCACCACCACCAATTAGCCAATTATACAACCTATTCATAATATGCATAACAAACTCAAAAAGTAAACAGATTTGCATAACACATTGGTAAATAATTTGACTGATTGTTGAAAATGCAATAGAAATCAATTCTAAATGATTAAAAAGAGAAATTTTTCATTAATAAATTAAACAAAACACAGCAGAACAAGATACAAATCTGTTTGGTAGAAAAAACAATACACCTTTTCATAGAACTAGTTAACAAAAAAACATTAATGCAAAAAAAAAAATGTAACAGCAGTTTTCAAACAGATGGAGGGGAAAAGGTACAATTCAATAATATTCAAGATAGAGAGAATTAATATTTCATTGCTGTCTTTCCTCACTAAAACTTTTTTACTTTAGAATTTGTTAATTTTACTGCATGATTTTTAAAACAGCCTTTAGAGGCTCAAAAAATCTTAAATAGAAGTTGAAGTTGTTAACACTTTGAGGGGCGCAATTTTATTATTGCAATTTTTTTGAAAAAAAGGTAAGAATGAGGTATAATGGTCCTACAGATAAAAGAAATGTGATTTAAAAAAGTTTAGCAGCCCCCCTTAGGTAGAGGGGGCCGTCCTCACAGTGTGAACGGTGCCCGTATAGGGCATTTGAGTTCGACCAATCACGGAGGTTTTTCCTTGACAGGTTAACTGTACCTGGGAAGACCTTTTTAGTTTCTAAGAAATGAAATAACTCATAGGAGGAAAAAAAATTGTCCATATAAAGTCTATGGTTTTTTCCAAAAATTTTTTAACTGAGAGTCTTCACAACTCTTTCACCTAGATTTTTTTCAACTTCTTTTAGTTTGCCCGTGTAAATCTCAAACTGGCACATAAACCCACTTTCGTCACATCGCACCCATACCTTGTAGCCTCGTTTTATTGGCTTTTTAGGCATGTACTACTTTAGTGCTAAATTTAATTATAGCTAAATTTTATACTAAATAAAATCAAAGCTTATTTTGTACAATTTTAAAGATTTAAGTAAACTATATGAAACGAATTAAAAAAAGATATTTGCAACAGAATATTTAACTAAAAAAATTAGCAAATAAGAGCGACTGATCTGAAAACAGAGCAAAAGCAGAATGAGCTATTTTTAAAATGCGCTTTAGCTATCTCCAATACCTTCACACGTGGGGATTTCCAGGAGCCCACCCAGAGCGGTCATGCTTATAATAATTGATTTAAATTCACTTGTGCTGAAGGTGGCCGGTTGCCATTTGGAAACAATAAGCCATACATTATGTCACCTCCTAATTAGTTCTGCCTGTGGAACCTCTGACAGAGGCCAACCTTAGCACACAGAATGAATTCAATAGATCATTGTCGAATGCAGAAAGGTAGGAAACTGTAGGTGATAGTGCCCAGCACGCACCATTGAAACATATGACAATACAGATGACAATACAAATGATAACATATTCCTTTTCCAAAAACACCCCCAATTTCAGAGGGTTATCGACTTTTTAATCCGCTTTACCCCCCAAGAAGCAAGACCAAATCGTCTAGAGGAGAAAACATAAAGACAGCTGTGTTTGTTTTTCTTTTCCGGGGTGAGCCTGTATTTCAATGTCGTAAAGGGGCGGCGTTCTCGCTAGGCGAACACCATTTAAAAGTGCAAAAATAGAAAGAAATAAACGATTTTTTTAAGAAGTAATGACATGTCAGTATTCGTTGAGGCATGTTTATAAAATCTAGTGGAAAAAATTAAAACATTTTAGGTTTTTAATCCTTAAAATAATTGAAAATAAAACCAAGTATGAAACAGCATTAACTTGCATTCATTGTGTTCAAATTAAATGAGCAGACAAATGTCTGGTGCTGCCATTTATTATCAGTTTAAAGATGTAAAAGTATTTTACAACCTTTAATTGAAAAAAAAATTGATATTTTTTAGGTTAAAAAATTCTAGAAAAATGTGTTCGCACAGTGAGGACGGCGCCCCTCAAAGGGTTAAACTATACCTTCATTCTGTGATTTCACCCAAGAGGTTTTAACAATTAATCCAGGGCAAAAAGTTATTATGAAGCAACCATATTAAAAGTAATTTGTAAGGAATTGTAGCTCTACATTACACCATTACTCTCCTTAAAAACTAATATAAAAATATAAATACAAGATTCAGACTATGATACTACACTATGTCTCACAGTATTAGTGTAGTTACTAAGAAAAAAGTTTGCAATATTTCATTATTTCACAAACTGATACCAAAATTTGTCATGCATTAATTATTTTAAAATGACAAATTATGAGTGCAACTATCTTACGTTCATGATTTAAATGAAGATAGTATGAATGACAATAACACTGAACACAGAAAGGTATAAACCCAGGAAGATTTTAATAAAAAGAAAACTTATATAAATTGAAGCCTGATAACATAAAAGAGACAATTTAAATCCAAAACGGCTCACACAGCAATGGTTCTCAAACAGTAATTTCAGTGATGACATGTAGAATGAAACCAACAGAACAGCCATTTCAAAAATAAATATGTAAATGTACAATAACAATTAGATGCTTTTAAAAATTGTTTAATCAAATAATTAAAGAATAAACATTTTGAAATAATATAATTCCTCTAATGTTAAGAATTCTGAATTTTAAAATTAAAATAGATTATTTTTTCTATCTCTCAATGTATTACTTCAAAAATATTACACTGTCATCCCAATATTTAGCATTAATACATGACAATATGCGAATTTTCAAGGTAAATGGCATTTTTACCACTGACATTAGAACTTTTTTTTTTTAATAAATGCAGTCATTAATTAATAATTTAACAGAAAATATTATATCTACATCTAACTCTCTGGATTAGCTAATCCAATTTTTCTCATTCTGCCAAACTTAGCATCATTATGGTTTTAACCAATGGCTGCTTAAATTCTGCCACATATTTCTTAAATTAACAACATTGCTATCGCCAACTTGGCGATGGGAGATGTAACCAAGATGGCGGTTCCATCGCAGCGAAATACATAGGTGTACCGTATATTGGGAATAAACCAACATAACTGTTTTCATATTTTTAACTTTTCCATCAAACCAATGCATGTTTTAGCTAATCTATCAGGCTCCTAAGTATACCAATTCATCATGCAATTTAGGGGTATTCATTGAGTATTTTGTGCGCAATTTTTTCTATTTCAAGACTTTCCAATAACTACAAGGCATACCACCATAATGATCCATAATAGACAAATTTGTATTATGTTACCTTTTATACAATTACAGTAGTAATTTGTGTGAAGAAAAATTCAGTTTAAATGAAAAAATAAGAATAGATAAGAAAACCTCCCAATTTATTATTCTTATAAAACACTATTCATAAAAAGTATTAATTAGAAAACTTAACATTCATGATAAGCAATATTAAATTTTCACCTGAAGATAAGATTTGTCATTCCCCAGAAGCTTTAAATCTGGATTAATGCCAAAGTATAATGTATATACATATAAGTTCAAAATATTTAACAAACATTCTCTCTTTCTCTCTCTTACCCCTATTAATAAGGCCACTTTCAGATAAAATTTTCTCTGTAACAGCATGATCTAAAAGAAGGAAGAGAGAAAATTTGAGAAACTTATACAGATTAATTTTACATACATTTTTGTAATCAAGCTCTTATAGAACATTTGCCATGGTTAAAAAGAGTCAAACAAACTTTTATCAAGTGTCAACACTGTCAAAATAAGATTTTCTCCTTTCCCAGTACTTTTGCTTTAATAATTGTTTAGAATTTCAAAAAGGAATGGGGGCAACAGGTTGAGTTGACAAAGAAGCAACTTTAGCCAGATCATCTGCCATTCCATTTCTATGAATCCCACTGTGACTAGGAACACATTACTACACACTTTTTTTCCCAAAAGCCAGTAATTTATAGAGTTTTTGCAAGAAAATTCAGCAATAGAAGAATGGAATTGGTAATAAATTTGAACCTCTGTTGTAGACAGAGAGCGAAAAAAATAATTTTTTCCTCTGATCTCGATTTGATAGCTCGAAAAACCAACAGGACTGCATGAGTTTCTCCATGAAAATTATATTATATTATTCTGGTAGCTACATGTAAACTGCAATGAACTTCATTGCACATGTTCCTCTTCTTTTTTTTTCTACTTACTCATTCTAAGGAATATAATTTTCAGTCTGATAAGGAAAATAGAAGGATGAAAATGACAATGCATAACATTGATATTTTGCTATGTGTGAAGGGTGACTTCTGTAAGAAGTACCCAAAAGGGAATGTACCAGATATTGTAACACATAATACAAAAACCACTACATCTTGTACCTTCATATATATACAATGGGCTTAGTATGTTAAGTACATAAGTACCTTATATCAACAGAGTAACTTATCCAAATTTTGAGCCAAATGTACACTCTCACAATACAATAAAATTGGAAAAGTCACAGATACTTATGAAATCAGACACAGATCAAAATTAAAAGAATTTACAAACTTCAAGTACTTTTAAATGAAATAATGATTTTTTTAGCAGCACTAATGAATTCACCCATTTAGGCATATTATGACTAAAACATTTCCATAATTAAAATCTCTAATAGAAATGAGTATTTATTTTTTCCAATGATACACAAAATGTAACAAGATTTTCTATAATAAATTTGTAGATAAAACAGACAGGTGATCAAGCAGCATAAATTAAAACACAAAACTTTGGTCTTAAAATTAAGTTAAAATAGGCTTTGCACATTTCTCTTAAAGGTTATTGAGAATGAAAGAATACTTACCTACTATTATAGGTATAACATTGGATGTTTTTTCATAAAAGAAACTAGAATCAGGAGGCTGCTTTTCCTGAAAGAAATTTCATACAGTTTTAATACATTAAAAAATTATAAATAAACAATTGTACATCAAAATATATACTGAATTAAGAGATCAAATAGGATAAATACATGTTCCATTACATTCACACAAAAATATTAAATTCAAATTCTCCCTTTCAGGCAAATTCAAACTTATATAAATGTGCATCTCAAAACAAATATAATATTATAATATAAACAAATCTGTTATTTCCACTAAATAACACAGAAATTTTAAATTTTACTTTAATGGTAACCTTTAATGGTTAGCATAGTATCAATAAATAAAAAAAACCATGTTTATTATTTGTTTTAATGAGGAATAGTAAGTTTTATTTAATAACACTCACGAACTGTTAATAATAAATACTGAATACTCCTTTCTAAAGCAAAGCATAAACTTTGTAGACATATTATATAGTTGTACTCTTTAAATAGAAGTCATATTAAAGAAATTTTAGAGCATTGGGCTAATAGAAACCCAAAATAGCTCATATGTTAAGATAGAAATAAGATAAACAAAATTGCACAATAGCTATCTGCAATTTTGTTTATCTTATCTCTCTTTGCTCAATCTGCAGTGCAAATAGCTCATATGTATAAGATAGAAAATACCAGAAATCAAAACTTTTGTTTTAACTAAAACAAATGATATAAGAAAAGAAAAAAATGCAAGATATGGGAGAAATGTTATCCTTATTCCTTGGACAAATACAGAGCTAAATGAAAGTAAAATGTAAAATTGCCAATAGCTTTGTTCTTTATTTATTATTAAACATGTCTTAAATATCCTTCAGCTAACAATAATCCAAATTTATCAGAACTAGAGTAATCTCATATCATCATGATATAAAAAATATAGTCAAAGGATACAAACCAATTCCTCTTTGACATATCCATTTTGAATCCATTTGCAAGTCTCTAAATGATTAGTTAAAGCTGATTCAGGTATCCAATGATCAGAATTTATTGGACAACAGACCTTCACCTGCATGAATAAAAGAAAATAGCTATAGAAACTTCCAAGTATATGAAGTTTAGAAAAATTTTCTTATATAAATATAATTTATACTAAATAAAAGAGTTTTTTCAAACATAAAAAAAAATTCAGAATGGGGTTAACAATGGTCCTCAAACAAGAAATAATGCATATTCATAAAGTTTGTTATAAAGATGCTTTCGATTTAAAATTCACTGCTTCCTTCTATGGACTAAAAAGAAAATTTACAGTTTAGGGCAAAACTATTTTATTTAAGGAAAAATAGGTCTTTTGGTAGTGTGGTAAAGTTCAGGTGTCAGAAAAGAAAAATGGCCTAATATTTTTAAAAGATGGAAAACGAGCAAAAAAATATTGTCCTCAAAAGGATTTTTTGAGCATGTAGAAATTTTCTCTCAGGGTAATAAATTATTATTCCTCACTCAAAGTTAGTTGAGGCTATAATGTACAAACTGATATATTTAATTCAAGTTTATTATGTGAAAAGGGGAAAATTCTCTAAGCCCATAAACTTTTACAGGCCCAGTGAGACCTAAGCACCAGGTTAAAATTATTTCAAAATGCCAGGCATCTCCTCTCACAGCTCGTAGTTCATCTCAAAACAAATCTTTATTTCGGTGACTTATAGAAATTAATTTGAATCTTTTAAACTGATAAAAAGTACTTCACCTCAGAGGTCATGGGTGGCATAGTTAATTACTGGCAGGAAAAAAACTAAAGACTTCTTAAAAAATAGGAATAAATTAAGGAAGTTTTTTCTGAAAATCATAAGAGAATCCACTAAGACAAAAGGAATAACTGGGATTTTAAATTGAATAAATTTCAAAAGTGATGTAATCATTCTTTTTAAATATACAGTACAAATTGGAAACACAGCAAATTGATAGAACCATTGAAATCCATAAGGGAAACTACAAGAATAAAAGATCAATGCTACCTAACATATCATTAATATTACCTGTTCCTTTACATAATTTGAACAAAATCTTGATTTACTCTTCCTGTTAAATACATGTTAAGTCTATACAAATGCCTGTGATAACATAATATGAATTTTCTCTTACAATGCACAAGATACTCATTTTAAAGACATCTACTCATACCCTCAATTTTTGTAGGCAACTTCATCGTGGGCACACCAAGTGGGTGAACCAATTTTTCTCCCAATGAGGGTACAGCCCAGAAACATACAGTGGTGAGATTCAGCCAGTTCACACCAGTTCTGTAGAACCGGTAGCTAATGTAGGTATCAGTTCTACAGAACTGGTGTGAACTGGCTGAAACCCACCATTGATTAGGACATAGTACCTGTTGTAGCTTTATTTGAATCCCACCATTGATCTTTGCCCAACTCAGGACAAAGAAATGGCTGTTTCCAGCTCTAGTCAATATAAAACTGGGCATCATAGCAATGAAAATTATTTAAAACAAAAATTAATTCACTACACGTTTTAGGAATAAAGCAAAACGAACAGAAATATATGAAGGCACGCAAATCAATATACATGAAAGAAATAACATTTTTAATAGTAATCTAAAACAAAGGACTTCTTGAACTCAAAATAATTGTGAGACGATAGGACAGCAAAACTCTTTGCATCTAACGAATTCTTCAAGACCATAAAGAATAAATAATATTGATAAAGTATAAATACTTATAACAGATTATAAACACACAAATCTCACTTCATCTTTCAGCGATTCTTGAGTCCACTCCAGAGAATTAAGAATACCATTCAGCACATTCTGTTTTTCTTTGATATACTCATCCAACTTTTCAATTTGTTTAATTCTACTATTGGCGGTCATTGTTTACCTTCACTGATCGTCAAATGACAGCAAATTCAGAGAGGGGGATAAAGAAGAAAGTAGGTTTACATCATGTTTACATATTTTCTCGCATTATGCAATCAACAACTATTTTTCGCTTTCGATACTAGATACTCTCGAATCTCAAAATCGACAGCTCTAAGAGATAAAAAATTGCGGGATATCGAAATCGCAAATACGCTCGCAACCACAAAGTGATATAGCTACCACAAAGATTTACATGATGTAGCAAAAGTCTCACAAATTTTCAATTCAATTCAATTCAAGATTTACATGAACATCTAAAACAAAATTGTAAAGAAAGTTGCAACGATTTACAAGGCAAAATCTTTTGTCTTTCAAATACCAGAGATTTGTTTTTCCTCGATAGTGTGAACAAATATATATTGATAAAATAACCTGTTGATGTACTAAAACAATTTTTATTAAAGTAGGATTACGTTCCTCAATAACGGTCCTTTGGAGAGAAAAAAATTCTTTTGCGTCGCGAGTTATAATTTTGGCAGCGCCAAACCCAGTAGAAGTAAACAGTTCAATAGAAAAGTACCAAAATGCGTTTAAAAAAAACGTAAGCAAATGATAAGTGATCCTACGTTAATAACCCGCTGTAGTTTCGTTAGAGGAGACTACCTTAAATATCTTTTTTCTCTCTTGAGAGATTAGAAAAGGGGGTCGCTAGAATTTAAAATGTAAAAGAAAAGATATCTCTTAACAAGAAACGTAATGCGTATAAACATTGTTCCCATATAACAGTTAATTATTTTCAAAATCAAGTGTAAATTTTTTTTTTAATTTTATTTTTTTTTCAAGATTTCATTCTAAACTTCCCGCAATATTTCCTTATAAACCTCCACATACTCATATTGAGCTTGCAACATACTTAATAACTTCGCGATAATTTGAAATAGTGCTTGAAAGATAAAACGAAAAAGAAGAAATTAAAATATTTAGAAATAATTTTCAATATTTAAGAATAGTAATTCACTATCATCCGCAAAAAATAAATAGTATACAGTAATTCAGAAAAATTAACAACCTTCCAAATTTGTATAGCTTTGTTTAAAAAACTCAATAATGAAGCTTAACTTTGTATTACTATTTTAAAACATAAACACCATCATGTAATCTCATGTCCAATTTATAGTGGAATTTCAAATAATTATTATTTGGAATATTATAATAATTATTGCGAATTATAATTTGTTCAATTTACAGTGGAATTTTTTGGAGTTTTTGTAGTAAAACGCTTTGGACTTAACTAACTGATTTACACCACTTTGCCTTTCACCGCCTCATATGTTAAAAAGACAAATTATGCTGGGTAAACTTTAATTGAGCATGTGGCATTTTTGTTGAATTTAGTGTCATATTTCAAAAGGAGAAAAATATTTAATACACTGGTAACTCTATTAGACCAAGTTGATCATTCTGTAAAAGTCGGTTAACATAACAGCCATTAGCGTAAGCGTAAAAGGAAAATTGGAGCTGAGACGGAAATAAACCAATCATAGGCCTTAACAATTTCGTTACTAATCGTTTGGAGGTTTGTCATTGGTTAAATAGATTTCAAAACTTTAACGCTGACGCTAATGGACTGCTATGTGAACAGGCCCATTATCGTTAGTTTTTAGTTTTGTTTTTTTTAATTTTGAAAATGTAAACATGACCTTTTATTACAGACAGTAAATATAGTACTAAATTTCATCATTTGTGTCAGAGTTGCAACTCACAGATATTTCTTTTTTATGCGACCAGCCGTGAACGTACGGAAATTTTTTTTAACCCGAGAGAAAAGGTTGATAAGCCGACAGAAATGACAAATGCAATCATGACTGCATTTAGCAATACTACTTCCGTTTAATCCTACAGACCTAAGATACGGACTTGTGGGCTATCCTGTTATATTGCTTGCAGTCTCTCTCGGTTACAAGTACATTTCAATTCCCTTCATAGAAGACGGCGTTTTCCCTGGCACCGACATTCTATCCTAGAACCAAAAAATCAAGATCATATCTAATAGCTTCAAAAGTTTAAGCAATATACTACAAAGATCACGAATCCCAACTTATTCAAAGGACTTGACATTTCGGGTTATGGTAGAATGGAGATCCATGGTTTCATCTTTCAGATAAATCAACCTAGATATCGGTTTGATACCACAAAAGAATTCACAGACGTATTCCATTATAGTTACGGCATACAGTATTTTACCTGCCAGTGGGCAACTTATCACTACAATTAGAACTAGTATTTCAATTTTTTAATAGTGTTTTCTCAAACTGTAATTAAACCAGCGCAGAAAACTTCATGGCCGTTCATCATTGATGCACTGTTACAATCGAATATTGGGCGATTTTTCTCTTCTTTTTTTGCATCATTTTGGATTATTGATAGTTATTAGCCACATTTATTGGTTAACATCCTAACAAAATTCTGCGTTTGCTGTGCAAAGGGTGTTAAGTCCAAAATGGACTAAAATGAGTAATCAAACTAGGCATGTTTGAAAAATCGAGGGCTACTGCAGGGTACAGAAAATCCAATTCCACTCCTAAATATTTTTATTCACCAGGGAAAAATTGGGATATATGAAACAAAACACAAACATGTTCGTGTTAAAGGGATTAGGTCCCATTCAAGGACTTAACACGCTTTACTCAACAAAATAAAATTGGGAAAATTTACTTTAAAAATTTAAAAATTAAACTAAAAAAAACTGACTTTACAAAAGCCGTTTTTTTTTCAATCTCGTTTTTCTCAAAACTACGATTTTGGACTTGACACTCTTTACGCTGCAAACACAGAATTGCAATCCCAAGCAGGCTGAAATTTAAAATATGACCATAATTTAAATGATTCATTCAACCGTTTAAATAAAATCCAATTACAATGAATTTCAAAGGTCGTAGTATGCATAATCGTATTGATAGTTTCTGTAGATAAAATTTGGAACAAACAAGAGTACTTTAAGAGGGCAAATTATCAAATATTTAGCTGGAATTGAACTCCAGTGGCGTAGCGAGCCTAACTGGCTCCCGGGGCACAATACCTTTTTAGCACCCCCCCCCCGAAAATCATATAGTAATGTAATTTATAGAATTCGTTAAAAGGACCATTTGGCACCCCTCTGCGAGTGGCGCCTGAGGCATAATATACCCACTTGCCCCCCTTCGCTACGCCACTGTTGAACTCATCCAAACAAATCCCCCTGTATCAATAAAAACCACCCCGCCATAAACATGAATTAAGAAAGGCTTTATTTACTTTTCTAGATTTTAGATATCGTAATGATATTTCAAAATCAAGTTTTGAAATTCTTCCACACTCAACAGCTAACAAAATTAAATTTTAAAAAGTTCATAATTTTTAATTAGATTTTGGGCTATATTAGAAGAGAGACTTTGGGAGCTACTAACACTTGGGACCAAAGATTAGGAGGGCTATTTTAGAGAAATCTGCCTAAGTTTTACGAGCTCAGGATGAAGTCTAGGCATTTTGAAGAATTGATCTAAATGTGTAAAATGTATTAGGCTTCATATCTATTAATGATAAGCCCCTGTTCCGTTTCTGAATAACTGTTACGTTCTCTTCGGAAAAAGATCATATGTGCAATCAAATCTCGATAGTCACCTTTGTACACAAGGGTTCCTTTTATTATTTTTTCCCCTGCGAGTTCAAAATGACTGTAAACTGTGTTTTCATACTTTAATGAGAGTAAAAAAGAAAGTTCGTGATTTCAGATAAAAAAAATCGTCAAATACTCTCCAGAACAGTTTATTTAGCAGGACTCGAGTGAACAACTGACCATACAGACTGATATAATTTAGTTACGTAAATGTGTAATTTCCAAGTTGTTAAAAAAATGTTTTAAAAAAATACAGTTCCTGTTTTAAAAAAATACAGAATAATATCCTAATCATTCTGAATTACATGATTGTTATTCACTTGCGTATAAAATACTTTATATAATGTCATAAATTCTCTTTATTTAAGAAATATTCAATTTCAATCAAATATAGACGGTTTTCACCGAGAGCGAAAAATTGCGTCGTCACTACAGCTGAATCTCGAGTTTAACGCAAACTTTAAGTTGAAATGCGAAAATCTCGCCAAATACGTCTTTGGCGAATAAATTGGCAAAGTAATATTTTCTCGATACCATTTCATAGTTATTCAGTCGGTTTTGGCAACGTTAGATAGCTAGTTTCTGAGGGAGTAATGTATCTGAAAATAATAAATACAATACCTGATAGGAGTGAGAGCGATGTCATGCTATGCTGGTTCTGTAAGTTCATTGCCACTTGATCGATTGATCCTTGCATGTCTTAGGCTTTTATCGACTGTTAATTTCAGGAAAAACGCTGTGCTAGAGTATTGTGAGGTAAACGAGTTGGTTGTGGCGCGGCATTTCATTTCTCCTTAATACCAAGAATCTGTGTAGTAACATTGATTTCTCTAAACATTACTACTTTCCTACAATTCTTCATGACTGTTCAGATTTTTGCTTCTATAAAGGATTACCGTGCTCCGTAGTATATATCAATATATCCTCTTTAAGCTATGGAGAACGACTGTGTCCTTATCTTAATTACGGTATGTTTACTTTTGTTTACTTACGTGTTATGAAATTTATTACCATAATTAGAATTCAGCTCTTTAGAACAAACAATTTTTCCCCATATGTGTTCTAGTATATTGTTTAAATTAGAAAAGAATAATAGATTATATTGGTGTATTCATTTTTTAAAACTGTAAATGTTAACCAGATATCGAATTTTTGTTTATCGTATCCCCGAAAAAACATTTTGGAGTAATTTAAATTTCTTCTGTATAAATAATTAATGCCAAAATATATTGAATTTTTAAATGCTGCTTAAAATGTAGTTTTTACCAAACTGAAATTTTTGTATGTTTTATATTTACTTGTTAATATTGGAACCTTTATTTAGGAGAAACTGTTGTATTGTTTTTTAAATTTATAGATCGAAGTTTTGCTTGTCAGTTTTACTGAATGACCCATATCAATATATTTAGTCTGCAGAACTCAATTTGAATATTCTTTTCTGATCTCATCATTTTATTCAATACTTTCACTACACAGACAATTTGACTAAGGCAAACTGTTGTATGTTGACCAATAAAATACTGTATTTTTAATTTGACTCAGTGTAAACTTTGATATTTCAAACTTTGTCAGCTGCATGTATAGAATGAAATATTTTGTCCCTTAGATTTTTAAAAAATGTTTTACTGGTGTGATATATCGCTGTTGATTTTAACCTTAAATTTGTATATTTATATTAATCTCAGATTGTTGTTAGGATTTAATAAATTATTGCATGAGTACTTGTTTATCATTTTATTTTATTTAATTTACATTTAAAATGTTAATAATAGTTTTGTAACCCATATCATCATCAATATAAAATACTTGCATGACGAATATATATCATTTTGATGTGTATTTCTTTGAGACTAGTACTATAATATGAGCTTTTAAAGATTATTTTTGATCTGAAAATTATGAATTTTAGTGTAAAATCTGTCACAGCGTATCAAAATTGTTCAAATAGCAATATTTAAGGATATTTTCAAGTGAAAGGATTGGTCCCTCTTTAATATTTAATCTTAAATATTATTATTAGATATTAACCAAAAACAGTCCCAATCATTGATTACTTCAAATTGTAATACTTATGAAAAAATACATTTTTAAATTTCATGAATAAATGATTCAGCAAGTCTGATATTCTTCACAATGCTGCTCATCTTCTAGTCATGAGGAATATTTTATGATTTTTTTACTTTTTATTAAATAACAATCTTTTGATCTTTATTAGAAATTTGTCGAGTAAATTGTATAGTATATTCTTCAAGCTTTCCCATAAACTATGAAAATTCATACAAATATTTTTATTGTTAAATGATGCAATATCTAGCAGAGAATTTTCAGCTGTGACATATTTTATTATTCTTAATTTATATATTATATTATGGTAAATTTGAATTTATATTTATATTTATTTCTGAAATGGCACATTATCCATTAGTATGATTAACTCTGATAGTAAGACAGCATCAATCATTATATAAAGTAAAATTATATTACTTTTTAAAAAAATAGAATCTTTTAATTTTGTTGCTCATGTGATACTATAAAATGTTTCATTTTGTTCAGCAAAATAAATATATTATAAATTTAATTATTTGAAATTTTTTTTTTGCTATTTGACTGGAAATTCGTGATTCTTGATCATATAAGATATTATGAATATTGCTACTGAAGTTAGTAAAGAAAATTAAAATTCTTGTTTTATAGTTTTGAGAAAAGAGATAAAGTATGAAACCCTATATGTAATCTGAAGAAATGCATAAAACACTTCTGAAATAATTAAATTTTTAATGATCTGTAAAATTAACTTAATTTTGAAATTTGAGCATGAAATTATCTAAATAGATCCATTTATAAATGAATTTTATATAAAGTTATTTAGATGGAGAATTATGCTCAAGTATATATTTATCTTTTTTCATAAAAGATTTATATATCTGTTTAGTAATTTGCAATATTTGATATATTGCAGTATATTTTTTCATTACCCTGCATCATACTGAATATTTTAAAGAAATATATCTTATATGTGTGTGCAATTATTTGTTTCATAATTTGTTGATGGTTGTTCAAAGACATATAGTAAAATTTTTGAATGAATATATATATATATATATATATATATATATATATATATTTGAAAAATCAGTGTATAGAGAAAAATATAAGGTATATCATAGCCAATAAGAATTTCAATGAGAAAATATTTAAAAGTAATTTTTATGTTCAGCATTACTGTCTTATAAAGTATGGATTATGTTTTTAATTGTTAAAGAACTTCATACATGCTTGAATTAAATTTTTTAAAGAGACAGTAATTAGAATGCCCAAAAATAACCATTGAAATCAATTTGCCTAGTTATTTGAAAAAAAAATTATGTATAATTTATTAATGTAAAATGTTTTAAGACTAGAGTTATTTGCTAAAAGGAATTCATAAATATGAAGGAGTAAAATTTTTTTTACAGTTGTGAGCAGCCCCCCCCCCCCCCAAAAAAAAAAAAAAAAAAAAAAAAAAATAAATAAATAAACTTTCTAATGTGTCTGTTATTTAACTAAAATTTATCATGAGAAATAGGTACTATGCAAAGTGGCTGTTTAGCTTTATTTTATATATATATATATATATATATATATATATGAAAGTTTTTTTTTTTTTTATCATGTCGAATGGGGTTTATCCTTTTTAGTGTTGCATATTCTGTGAAATGTACGATTCTAATAGTATCAAGTAAGTTATTTAATTAATCTTTTTATAGGAAATTGGTTGTAGTTTTTGCAAAAAATTATTTAAATGGTCTTTAAAGAAATTTTAATTTTGTTAAAATTTAAATTAATTTAAAATATTTATTAACGAATATGTATGACAATTTTTTTTATTTTTTACTGGATAATTAGTTTTTTGAAATCATAACCTATAATAAACAAAAATGAAAGAACAAATGCCTCCTAGAAAGAAAACAATATATATATATATATATATATATATATATATATATATATATATATATATATATATATATATATATATATATATGTTTATATATTGTACACACAAAGCTGTTGAATGTACCTTAAGATTCACTACGTGTGTGTTTTTAATGAACATGACTTTGTAGGCTTCAGATAGACTATACAGATTTGTTTAGCTAGTTTCCTTGCCTTCTGAATCAGGAAAGCTGTGTTTGATGGTTTTGAAACATGAGTCGAGTTTCAGTTGAATCGTATTCAAAAATGTCAAAGTAAACCTTGTATCCTATACTTATTGATGCTTTCCCAACTGCTACTGTAAATGTAGTTTCTTTGTTGTAAAAGATATTGTGTTAAGAAAACGTATTTACAGTTATTGTAGTGAGATATAATTGCGTGCCGAGTGCTGTTGTTTTAATACTAGCAGCGTTATATCTGTTTATATGTAAATCATATAAATATAACTGAATGCCAAATCACCCCCCCCCCCCTTTTTTTAAAATCCTTATATATTCTATTGCAAAGTATGTTATCTTATTCTAGTTTATTTTATTCGTAATGATTAAAATGGTATTGAATTTACTCTCTGTAAACATTTTTTTTTCTTGTGTTATAATATAGAGGAGGAATAATCTAAAAGATGAACTGCGGATTTTGACAGTATGAATTGAGATTTTCCAGCTCAATGTCACATGAATAGTTCTACTTTCTTTGCTTTTAACCAGTAGTAAAATCTCAATTTTAAATGTATGATCGCTTACTGTTCGATTTAGAGGAAGTTTTCAAATATTGAATTTTATAGTAATATTAAAAAAGTCATAGTATTATTAATTACTCTAAAATAATTGTACTTTTATAGTATTGCAAATAGGTAAAAGTAGTACAATTCGATTGAAGTAATTGAACTTTTAGTTAATTGTGTTTGATTTCATACAGTAGACGGTTTATTTTGTTTTACGTATTTATATTAGATTTCGTACAGTTTTAAATTATTGTGTATTAAAATCCCTGGTAAATAGATAAAAATAATCAAATTTATTTAAAGGAATCTATTTTGACATTGTGTTCATTTCAGCTTTGATGAAATTTCTTGCATTGGAGGGAGGGGGGGGGGGGGGTTATAAGCCGATTAAAGTTCGATTTAAAATAAATATGCAGAATCATATGAGCAAGAAATTTTCGAATGTTTTAGAATAAACTAATTTTACTTTTAATATATTCGTTTATTTAATTTTAACAATAAAGTAATAAGAGATATTCTGTTACGAAATCCGATACTTATCAATGATAAAGTGTATATTTGAAACTGCTTTTGTTTTACATTACAAACAAATATACTTATCTGAAGTTTAAAAACTGGTATAGAAAGATTAAATTCAATTCGTCTTTTTTTACGCTTTTTTTTTCTCTTAATTTGTTTATTTTGAAGTTGGCTTATGAATTTTTTACTGTCCGTAAATCTTGAATACAATATTGAAGCGAACTGACTCATTGATCTTGAGAGACAAGTTACTTACATGAAAAAGGAACTGTTTATTGATTTTATCATTAACAGTTTGTGCGTTTTCTGCAGCCTTTTTTTTGGAAAATTTCTTGATTTCGCTTTATAAAAGATATCGCAAAAACGAATATAGCATTCTCCTGTGTTATCAAACTGCGTGATTCTTCGCCTGACTTCACTTAAAGCCATAGGCGTAGCGTTGGGGGGGGGGGGGGACAAAAACAAATCTAACAGCTTAACCTGAAATAAATCAAACCGTTAATAGAAGTTCAGTTTAAATCGGAAAATTGTAGAAAACTTTTAAGAAAGTTGGTTTTTCCCCGCTTTTTCAAACTGTGAAACTGAAGATTCTGATTATGTCTTTAGCCTTAACATAGTTTTTAACAATGATATGGTCCATAACAAAAATTCGATGCTATATTTTTTTCTCATTTTATTTATATAATATTTATTTTTCTCATTGTATAACTTTTGAATACTACTCAAACATCAATTCTTTTGTTATTCAATTTTAAAAAAAATCATAAAATTCCATATTTTAAAGACCATCCGACAGTCAATGCGCTGAGGAGGGCCCTAACTGAATTCCAATTCGTGCCCCCCCCCCCCCCCCAAAAAAAAAAAAAAATACATGAAAGAGCAAAAATTATAATTTCGGATCAAGTCCACCTCTATACATGATGTTGAAGTCTAAATATTATAACAAGTCGGCCGCTGGCCAAACGGCCGGAAGGTTTTCGCGGAGTAAAAAATTTAGTCTTTTGCTAGTTTTTTTTCATGACAGAAATTAAGGCTTAGGCGCTTGCTGGCGGTTCTAGAGTCTGCGAGTTTAAGTCTTGCAGTTGTAATGGGTGTTTTCAGTCGGTGGGAATTGACTTTAAACTACAAGTGTTTGGCCACTGTGCATCAAAAGATGACGACAGAGCTCCAGAAATTAGCCAAGGTACCATAAGAGAATAATCAGTATTATATGAAAATACGATTGCATCGTTAAAGGAAAAACACATTGAGAAACTTTCTAACTTATGCTAACTAGACACTAAAAAGTTTGATAGCACATTAAGACATTATGAGCCCAAATTAAATAATATCATTTATTCGCCGTCCTTTATTTAGTGATGATGATAGAAAGAAAAGGAAAGAATGAAATGAAGAAAACTGAGAGAGACAGTGTTTTGAAGTGAATGCATTCTCAAAATTTTTTAAAAGGACTTGTAAATAGTGTATTTTAAAGACGTAACGATTGGATATTCAACACATTTATGATAGATATGATCGCGCCGTCAGTATTAGTACCTAACTTGATTGGAGAAAAAAGAAGAGCCCAAAAATAGCTCCGTTAGCCTGTGTTTTCCTTCCACATAAAAACAGTGTTGTGCGAACTGTGAGGGGTTGCGGATAGTTTGAAGTTAGTTTATATTATACTGAATTATTTAATAAAAAATGCAAAATAATATTTAAATCTGAAGTTTTAGTCACATAAAATTTGACAAAAATAATAAATAAAACACAATATTGTCTAATTGTTATTATGCAAAGTATTATTATGTTGTTGTAAAATTTAAAATTCATTAATTTTTTTAAAAAAGTTTGTCAAAATTTTCTTATTTCTTCCCCCCACCCTTTTTTTTAAAATTGCAACTACGAGAAATTTTTTTTGGGCAAGAGGGGATCGAGTGATTTTTTATTTAAAGAAAGTTGGTTGCGGTCGAAAAAAGATTGCGCACTACTGGATTAAAACGGGTGGGCAAATAGCGGCCCGTGGACCGCATGCGGCCCGCTATAGATTTTTTTGTAGCCCGCCAAGACACCCAGAAAAATCCGGACAGTCAGAAAAACTGCCAAAGACAGCCAAAAACTCCAAAACTGCCAATATTTAATTTAATTTATATTTATTGATTTTTATGAAACAATTTAAACCTTTTCTGAAATGCAAATTTAACTAATAAATGCAATAATTTTAAAAGGTGCGGCCCTCCGCTAACCTCCGCTTACACAAAGTGGCCCCCGGGCAAAAAAAATTGCCCTCCCCTGGATTAAAACATTAAATTGTGTTTACTATATTCTTCTGCTAAGAAGTAAATTTTCATTTTGAAAACTCTTTAGAGTAGTAATATCTTTTCTGACGTAAGATTGTGGGTTGAAATGAATAAATGAGTGAGATACACGTTTCAGAAAGAGAGTAATTTATTATACGACATTTTCTAGTTTAATCAAGTGTTAGCAACCATGTCTCTAAGATTTAAATGAAAACATCGTGGCTCTAATTTTAGTATCACCCTGCACGTGTACTAGGTAGCAATAGATGCCAAATTGACCCGAAGTGAAAGGAAGGTTGCCGATCTGTAAATTGAAACCGAGCATTGCATTACGCAGCAAACGCAGATTTGATGGTGGTATAGCGTGTGAGGTTGAACTCTCCTTTTCACCCCATCTGACAGGCAATACCCTGAAAAATAAATCTATAAGTCTGATGTTTTTATTGTGATGTATTTTTTTTATTTTTTTTCACTTTCGTAAAATATCAGTTCTTTCAAAGTCACCCGGTTAATACCAGTATACCGCATGCAACCCCCCTTGAACAAATTGCAAAATAATTTTTTTTTCTACTAAATATTTTGTGGAACTCAGTTGATCAACCTCATTGGGATTCAGTGGTAATTGCAAAACAAAGTCAGTAAATAACAGGTATTTTTCTATTACAAGACACTCGAAGGTATAAAAGATTGCTATCTATTAAGGCTGCTATGTACTAACCCCATTGGATTAGCTCTCCTCAATGTTAACCTATTGAGAAAATTTCTCCACGGATTGCCGACTTGGATTCAAAGATTTAATAAAAAAATTTACTCTGTCATAGAGAAAGAAATTTTACATTTGTGTACATTTTTCGTTTTTATTAAAAAAAGGCAATTCATATTTTAAAATTTAAATTATTCGGGGAAAAATCTGGCATAGTGTGTTTTAAACGCTCATAAATTCCTTCGGTGGACGAAATTTATAAAATGAAGCCTGTAGCGCTTTGCAGAAAAGTTCAGGCTATCTGACAATACCAATTTTATTTGATTATCAGCATTTATGTATCTGTAAATAGTTGACAAAAATATATTTTAAATAAAAGATTTGGGGGCAGCGCTTAACCCCCTATAGAGAGAGAGCCATTACAATCCCTCAAAATGTCAATCTTAAGGGGGTGGAATTCTCGAACTGTCAACTGGACTCCTCCCACCACAAGAATCTGCAAGAAGAGGAAAAGAGAAATACGATTTTTTTCTTAGTACATAGCAGCCTTAATGCGGTAAATCCTTTCGTATTTCTAAAGTTGATTCGCCTCAAATTCCCTGAAACTAAATATTAGCAATACAGGTATTTCTCGACTTACGACCGCTCGCTCTTACGACTGCAATTTAAATTTTTTTCCCATGCTTTTATTAACTCGCTTTCTTGTTTGTCTGTTTGTCCCGTACAAATCTTGCAATCGATTTTTAACTAACTTCCCGACTAGCTAGACATTTGAAACGTTTAGAACAGCTCAGAACACGATGACAATGCATTTTTTAAATACTTTTAGCCATCTTTAAGTAGATTTAAATTCATTTTCAGTTAATTTTGTTTTGTAGACTGGTGCAGCCATCTATCGTCGGGACGAGAATGAAAAGTTAAACGGAAGTTAACTTCCAATTAACTTCATTTTCTTTCAAGTTGATGGGATAATTCATCAAAAATTTTTTAAAAAAGTATTTATTAATACATAGAATTGTCAAGTTTATATGATTCAACAGAAAATTTAAAAACATGGTATATAAAAAGTTCTTTTTATCTTGTAATTATTTTACTTATTTTTATTTTTTTTCTCAACAATATTGGTCCTTGAATGTACAGTACATACCTATATGGATTAAATAATTATTAAAAAATATGATGCAATATTCTGCATTACTGCAAAAAATTATAACGCAATAATAAAAATGTATGACGCAACTGCCATCAATCTACCTTGGATAACTTTGTTAAAAAAAAAAAAAAATCAAGTACAGTCGAACCCCGTTATACCGAACCCGGTATATAACGAACGAAAATTTTTGTCCCTCCGTTTTCCTATTGTACGTAATTTAATTAGTATTGTGTCAGTTTAATGGAATCGATTTTAGTCGAATTAATTCATTAATAACCATTTTTAATAGATTTTTATCATTTTTTAATACATCATTATTGAATACACATTGCAACTAATGAGTTATATATTTTGTGAACTCTAGCATTTTTCTTAACGGTTCGGATATAGTAAACAAAACCTTTGGTCCCTTGAAGTTCGTTATAACGGGGTTCGACCGTAATCTCTTCTAACGAAACCACCACAGGTTATTAACGCAGGATTACTTATCGTTGCTTACCTCTTTTGTATGTATATATGTATGTATGTGTTATGTATATATGTTTCTATATATACATATATGTATTTCAAAATTTTGACGCAACTTGGTAATTTTCTGTTTAGCTGTTTGCTGCTTATCCAAGCGATAGACTGGGTTTGGTGCGCTGCCAAAATTATAACTCGCGAGGACGGTTTACGGTCGGTTTTAGCGTCTGAAATTTTCCTTTCCGCAGGACCGTTATGGAGGAACGTAATCCTACGTTAAACTTGCAATGTATCTTCTGTCGCAGATTCTGAACGAGTGGATTGTACTAACATAATAAGTAGTGATGGCGAAGAATAATTTATGTCTTCTACATAAAGTATAATGTATTTTAAATTACGTATGTATGTATGAAAGTTAAAAAATACTACTAGGTACCCGTCAAAACATGACGGCTAGATAGTAAATAAATGTACCAATACCCAAATTATACTCAACACATCATTGCCAAATGTTGAAAATCATAATAATGTGCAGAAACAAATTAATGTGTTTAAGCGGCCTCGTGCTTAGGGAGTATCTAAAGCCAGATTTAAAAATGTCACTGAGCATGCGCAGAAAGCAGTTTTTTTTAATTGTAAATTATCGCTAATTAAACGTCTATATAATTATGTTTGTGAAATATAAGATTAAACCTGAATTTCCACCAGGTTTAATCTTATATTTCACAAACATAATTATCATAAAAAATAAAAATTGCAGAGAGAGAGATCTAGAGAAACTCCTCGGAATAAACGTGTTTATCATTAAAACGTCATTGAACATGCGCAGAAACAGCGAGTTTCTAAAGCCAGATTTAAACATGCCACTGAGCATCCGCAGAAATCAATTTTTAATAGCAAATTATCTCTAAGTAATAGAAATTGCGGTTACAAAAACCGAATTTGACAAATCTGCAGATTACAATCTTTCTTTTAAGACCAAAATCAAGTAAATCGATGCAGTAGTTTTCTCTCACGGACTGCCCAAAAAGTCGGCTTAGCTACTTAAATATACAGATATGTATGTACATACACAAAAAAATTTTCGTTTGAAACTCGACTTACAACCAATGTCTCGGTCCCTATCTCAGTCGTAAGTCGAGGAATATCTGTATTATCGGAATGCTATTGAATTTTAACACATGAAAGAATTTTAAAATTTTGAGTAAGTGATGAAAGAAAACGTTTGAGTCCACAAGAGTTTGGTCAAGTGCAGTAGTGCGCAAACCGTGGGTCGACCAACAAAGGGTCGACGATAGCTTGAAGTCAACTAATATCATGTAAAATTATTTAATTTAAAAGTATGCTTTAAATTTTCTATAATCACACCATTTTTAATATTTTTACTTATGTTATTTTTATGTTAAAATTATAAAAGATATGATATTGTTAAATACGGTGTTAAACAATCTGCAAGGCTGTGCTTACATTGCTTCCATTCGCTTCATCCTGAGACTGGGTTTTCAAAATGAGTAGCTATAAAAGCCAAACAGCAATCAAGACCCTACCGGAAGATGATAGGAGTGTAGCATTCTTAAATATTTCACCAAATATTGAACAAATATCATGAGGTCCTTCTCATTCATTTTTTTTTCTGTTTTTTTTAATAAATAAATGAGGTTTATAATTTAAAAAAAAGTTCTAATATGAAGCTTATAATAAAAAGTTCTAATATGAAGAATATAATTTTGAAATCCCGCTCTCTTTTAATTTTTAACCTAAACGAAATACAAATACATACTAATATTTAAATATAAAGTTTTAGTCACACGAGTATTGGCAAAAGCAAGTGACGAAGGTAAGCAAGACTTTTAACGTAGGATTGCGTTCCTCCATAACGGTCTGCAGTTAAGCAAAATTTCAGACGTCCGTCGTCGCGAGTTATAATTTTGCCAGCGCGCCAAACCCTGTCTGTATCGCTTGGGCAAGCAGTAAACAGTTAAACAGAAAAGTACCAAAATGTGTCCCCCCCCCCCCCCAAAAAAAAAAAAAAAAGGTAAGCAACGATAAGTAATCCTACGTTAATAACCCGCGGTAGTTTTGTTAGAAGAGACTACCTGAAATTTGTTTTTATTGTTATTTTGCAAAGTAAATATACAGGGTGGTTATAATTAAAATTCCACTTTGAAATGGTGTTATTGTACCTGTAATTACCGATTTTTGTGCCTCTGATTTTATTTGCTTAAAATTTATTTTCTCTCCGACGAGCTCTGATTTGCATTCACGCCGCATTTGTTTAGTTTTATAGTAAATATGCTATTTTGAAATGCAGTTGTCATAAATTACTCATTCAAAAGTAGAGTTGTATAAAATAAAAAGAACCAGCATTCAGCAAAATTGCATCCCCCCCCCCCCGTAAGTTTAATGTAAAATACACAAAATGTAAAATCATTTATTGGGAACATCTCTATGGTTCTTATATATGTATTATTCTTTTTATACGGTGAACTGAGCCATGTAATCGGATTTATTTTTACCAAACGCGATTACGTCTGTATCTGGATTCGCTTCGTTTGAACTATAATATAATGGTAGTGGGTTTGTAATGTATAGATACATACGAATCATACATGTACCAATAGTGTTGTGTTTTCGCTGTATTCCAGGTGCTTTCCTAGGATTTTCTCATCGTGATGATCATGCTGGTAGACATGATACATTGCTTCTTGCTAGATCCAGAGTCACTGTTTTAATAAATAACCACTGCAGTTAGGCTGTGTAAAAGTTTCAATTTCACTTCATAAAAATAATATTAATAATAATATCGGGGAAAGCGAAATTTAAAATTTGCAGAGATATTTCATAATAATGATAAAGGTATTAATTTAAATCTAAAATTCGCGGAGATTGTGATTTTGTGACTTACCTTCTAGCAAATATTCATGCATTTAATGTGTAAGGCATTTATCACTCCTTAACAATAATTATCATAATTATGATTGTAGTAAAAATAAGGATTAAATGGAAAGTTGAACTCATAAAAAAAGATACTGTACGTCGGTTTTTAATATTTTGCGATAAATTTAAAAATCTTTCGATTTTTAAATTATCGCATTTTTAAGATTGTTGTTCTCTGAAGATGATTTATAACATTCAGGCGTTTTTTTCTTTGTAATTAATGATGATACGGCTGAGAGTGAGTTATAGGAGAATAAAAGAGAAAAACAGATTAAACGTTGTTGAGTTATTTAGCGTACATTCTTTAGGGAAATATAAAATTTCAAAAATATTTAAGTAATTTTGCAAAAATAAAATTTTGCCTTGTCTTACTGCAAAATTTTGCTATACTTACATATTTCTGTTTTACCAATTTTCTATCTGATTTGGATGAATTGCCTTCTTTTTTATTATAGATATAAAATATTTCATATCCTGCTTTGTTAGATCGTGAGTTGACTGAACATGAGCGAAACATTAATACATTTGTATTTGAACTTTTTATATGTACTCTGAACTTTATTTAACGGTTTTTTATGAGACTATAGCAAAGAAAATGAGATCTGTAAAGACTGTACGAAAAAAAGGCAGAATGCATTGTCGTGTTGCCTGTCTTAAAATTATTTATTTCTTTGGGCGAGATTCGTATATTATTTGGGTTAGTACAAATTATTTATAATTTATAGGTATTTGGGTGCGTTGTGTTTTTTTTATTTATTTGGTTGAATACAACCCAAGGTTCTAGACATTCTGGCAAACGATCAGGTCAAATAACTTTGCTTCTAATAACTAGGTAATAACTTTCCTTTAGGTCAACTGCGAAGATAAAGATGACTGACTCCAATGTAACAAAATAAAATTGATTTATTTACAACCTTATCTATTTACAAAAAAAAACTGAATTACCAAATCTTCGCACACAGTTTACACATTTTACTAATCTTTTAGCATTTTCTCCTCGATTCATATCGAATGACATGTGTTTAATTAAATCTACCACTTTTGGATTCAGGGAGCATATAATTATTAAACTAACTCATAGCCAAGAACTCCTATTCATCAAAATTATCTTTACAAAAACACTGTTTCCGCACTAATCTTTCATTTAGCTCGGTGGGGTCTGAACAAAACAAAATTTAACTTTCACTCACTCAGTTTGACGATACAGCACTGGGACTCTGGCGTCGAAGCTCTGCTTAGGCATGGGGTATCGCTTCTTCCTTCTAGGTAGTGGGTGCGCTGCGTCTCTAGGCTGTCGTGGGTATTCTTCTACTCTTTTCAAAATGATGGGGCACTCATCAGGAAAATAATGACATCGACTTCTCTTGATCCAAAGTCACGCTCAATTCCGAGAAGACTCGACCAGATCTCCAATATTTAAAACTGCCAATCTTTTCATCACTTTCGATGCTAAGGCACTAGGAAAGATCAACCGGTTTCCGGAAAACGAAACCTCTTTCTCGTACTGTCGGACAACTCCCGGGAATGCTCAACCGGTCTCCGACGTTTTGAAATTCCAATCTCTTCATCCCTCTGCAATGCTAAAGCACCGGGAAAAGTCAACCGGGCCCGCACGCAGAAGAGAATCTTCGAAAAAAACTCTAAGTCTTCTATTTATTTATTTTTTTTATAACAAAGTCCACGCCTTCTCGTGACTCCTAATCCATTCAGGAAAGCTTTCAAAAATCCACCACTTAGCCTCCATTTTCATTTCTCGGATTGGATAATCCCATAACCCATGCACGTCTTAATTACGTCATACAGAGACCACCCAAAGTCCAGTCCACGTGTTGCGGTCTACAGGTCCAATAAATCCTTTACAATAGGGTATTTTACTTTAATGTCAAACCCTGGTGCCATCTCCTTATCTGCGTCTGGAATCACCTACCCCCTATCGCGCACCGCCGCTTTTAAATTGGCTGAATGCGTACAGACTACTGTTCCGTCCTCTAATCAAAGGCGGCTTCCTAGCATTCTAACCAAAATGTGATGAAAACAGCCTTTCGATCACTTTATCTATCTAAAAATTTTAATTTTTCTTTCAAATCGAAAGCGCTTCATCACATACGCTCCCTCCTCCGAAAACAAAAAAACTAACCAAACACCAAACACGTAAAAATATGCTCCCTTCCTCGAAAAGTTTACAAAATTCTCATGTACTACTTATATAATTCATGACACTCAATAAAACATAATCACATCAATTACAAAACTTCTTACCATCCATGTCTGAAAAAAAAACTTGTTCACATCATAAGTCCTCATACACTGTTTATAAACACTAAAACAAAGCATCAAAACACTTACTCCTGACTCCATTGACCTTCTTTGATCATGTGATCTATACCTTTAATTTAGGTAAGAGAAGACCACCAACCTATGCACTTATTAGAGTTCTGAATTCAAAATTTCATTCTTTTAATCAAATGTTCTGAGTGAAAACATCGAAGATCTATATGAACCATGTCGACATAACTAATCACCATACAAAATCATGATTTGCAGAGTTCAGACCCAAAACATTATCACAAAGCATAACTTCTTCATCTCTCTATATATCATTTTGCACGCAATTAAACTCTATTCTAACACTATTCCTCCTTATTCACAAAATTTACTTATAAACAAAAATAATTAACACATTAAAATATATCTCACAGTATATTTGCCACATTCACAACTAAATACCAAGCATATAAAATTTTGTTACATTTTCAACACACTTCTCACAATATTTTTGTACCTTTCAAAACAAATTCATTAACTTTAAATTCATAATTTATGTATAAATTGAGTATTCACAAATGACCTTCCTACCAAACCTTCCTAAGACTCATATTTTTTTTTTAAAATCATAATTCAAACCCATTTCCTCATTATCGTCAAAAGAACCGATGCTAAAAACGCCCAAAATCTTTTTCAAACCCCGCACTTCACTCACGAAAACCAAACTAAGCTCCCTTATTCAAAAGCGCACGACAAACCTGAACTCATTCAATTAACAATTCCCCTACTACATACTAGATTTGCGAAACATAAATTTTTTTTCTCCCCTTAGCACCAAGGATTCCCACAAAACTCAACCACTAACACTTGATAACACCAAAACCCATAATTCTTTTCATTTTCCAAACATCTAAAACCATTAAAACAACCACTCTATTATTTGCCTTTGTCTCCTAAGCCGCATATTTAAACTTCTTATTTTAGTTAGTCATTAACCTATTTCGTTCCCCCAGCATTTTAGATAAATAAATGAAATTCTGGCCAAAAATTTTCATTTATTCTCCAAAAAGGCTGTTTTAAACAATTTGCGACATTTTAAATTCAAACATCCTTACCAATTTTTATAGTTACCTCGCATACCTTATCGTAAACAACCCTTCAACACCTACCTATCGATCAAATTTACTTTCTAAATCCCCATTGTCCTTGGGGTCATTCAGCTCTGCAGCCCTGAACAACTTCCAAGTTATGAGGAATCCCTAAACCAAAACCAAACGGTTTGACTTTCAAAAAAACCTCCTTTGTTCAAATTGTTAAAATTCCTCCCCGGCACAACATAGCCAGCCTGCACACAAAACAGTTCTTTCCCCGTGCACCTCTCCTGAGGGGGGGGGGAGGAAACGAAAAACATCTCCTTTCTCCGACCACAATTCCCCCAACATACTATTTCCGTAAACAAAAGCTAACACCGCACTTTCCTAGAACAACTGCACAAAGCATCGCGTCGCGACCACCTTTTACTTTGCGTAATTCTTAAAAACAACCGCCATACTTCTAATACCATGCATTTCGACTAATTCTACGCACATGCTTCACTAAATTCATATCTAAAACTTCACTACACTGACTTATTATTCAACCCAGGGTAAACAATCGTAAATTTTATTTTCATAGCACCTAACAACTAATGCAATCCATCCAACAAAAGTTTAGTTTTTTTTACTGTGGCAATTCTGACCATTTATGCCTATAACTAACCCTCTTTTCGTTATAAACACCTCTACTCCAACAATGTATCGAAAACTCTTATTTTACATCCTTAACTCAGCACTCCTTCAGCTATAACCTTTTTGGCAGATTAGATGCAATCTAATCCACCTCACATTATTTATCGTTTATAGACTGAAACAAATCTGACTATGATTTGCGCTTTTGCTTACCGTTAACCATCTTTCATTCAAAATCACCTCTACTCTAAACTTTTTATCTAAACTTCCTATTTCAATTTTACCCAACTGACGATGGCTTTGCAACACATTCGTGTTACAACCTTCTTGATCTAACTCAAATAACTCCAATTTTTAAATTTTACACCTCACATTACCGATCATTCGTTTACCTATCATTACTCAATATGCAAGAATTCTCTCATTATAATATTACTTCTCCTAACATTATGCATTCAAATTCTTTATACGTAATTAAACTATGACTCACAATCCCAAACTAAAAAACGCTAATTTCCCCCAAAATACACATATATGCACAAAATCAAAGCAAAACACAATTCTATTCTCAATGTAATTGCAAAATATTATCTGACAAATTCTATACTTAAATTGACACACGTTTCTTTTCAAAAAATTCATATCTATACCAAGTACCACTAATTACTATCGACCAACACACTTGTACTCAATTCAATAATTTCTCAACTGTTACTCAAATTTTAACTATCTATTGATTTTCTCATTTCAATAGAATTTTCAAAATCACACTTAAATATTATCTATCAACTGATATCAAACATATTTTCTGTCATCAACTACTCTTAACTTATTCAAAATATTTTTCAAAAATACACCTCAATTCAATCTATCATCTCTACAATATCTACAATATACATGAATTTTTAAACACTTCATATAAATCAAAACATAAGTATTTCTTATCTGTCTTTAACCAACTCAACAAACTCTTTCTAAAAACACTCTTTAATTCACTTAGTTAAAATTAAAATATTTGCATTCATATATTCACACTTCAAACAATCTTAACATAAAATCAATATTGTCACACTCTTCAAAACAAAATTACACTCTATAATAATAATTGTGGCAAATATACGAACATATTTTCAAAACACTCCCGCTCTAAAAATTCTTACGCGCTGCTCCCTTCTATACAAAATTTGTAAAGACCAAAAAAAAATTTCTTAAAGACAAAAAAAACTAACTGTTTTTTTTTTTGTAACGCAAAAAAAATTTTCACGATTCTAGCCTAACACAAATTATTTTTATTATCCTGGTCGGGACCATTTACCGAACAAAAAATTTATTGTGATTTCATACACTTATTCATATACCTTCAAAATTAAATATGGCAAATACACATTTAAATTTCAAACATCGCGCGCTTTCAAAATAATTTTAATACGCGGCTCCCTTCACTTTGAAAAACAAAAAATTTTTTATCTCTAAAGTCCCTAACACACCATGAGACTGAGTCACGGTCACCATTTGTCGTGTTGCCTGTCTTAAAATTATTTATTTCTTTGGGCGAGATTCGTATATTATTTGGGTTAGTACAAATTATTTATAATTTATAGGTATTTGGGTGCGTTGTGTTTTTTTTATTTATTTGGTTGAATACAACCCAAGGTTCTAGACATTCTGGCAAACGATCAGGTCAAATAACTTTGCTTCTAATAACTAGGTAATAACTTTCCTTTAGGTCAACTGCGAAGATAAAGATGACTGACTCCAATGTAACAAAATAAAATTGATTTATTTACAACCTTATCTATTTACAAAAAAAAACTGAATTACCAAATCTTCGCACACAGTTTACACATTTTACTAATCTTTTAGCATTTTCTCCTCGATTCATATCGAATGACATGTGTTTAATTAAATCTACCACTTTTGGATTCAGGGAGCATATAATTATTAAACTAACTCATAGCCAAGAACTCCTATTCATCAAAATTATCTTTACAAAAACACTGTTTCCGCACTAATCTTTCATTTAGCTCGGTGGGGTCTGAACAAAACAAAATTTAACTTTCACTCACTCAGTTTGACGATACAGCACTGGGACTCTGGCGTCGAAGCTCTGCTTAGGCATGGGGTATCGCTTCTTCCTTCTAGGTAGTGGGTGCGCTGCGTCTCTAGGCTGTCGTGGGTATTCTTCTACTCTTTTCAAAATGATGGGGCACTCATCAGGAAAATAATGACATCGACTTCTCTTGATCCAAAGTCACGCTCAATTCCGAGAAGACTCGACCAGATCTCCAATATTTAAAACTGCCAATCTTTTCATCACTTTCGATGCTAAGGCACTAGGAAAGATCAACCGGTTTCCGGAAAACGAAACCTCTTTCTCGTACTGTCGGACAACTCCCGGGAATGCTCAACCGGTCTCCGACGTTTTGAAATTCCAATCTCTTCATCCCTCTGCAATGCTAAAGCACCGGGAAAAGTCAACCGGGCCCGCACGCAGAAGAGAATCTTCGAAAAAAACTCTAAGTCTTCTATTTATTTATTTTTTTTATAACAAAGTCCACGCCTTCTCGTGACTCCTAATCCATTCAGGAAAGCTTTCAAAAATCCACCACTTAGCCTCCATTTTCATTTCTCGGATTGGATAATCCCATAACCCATGCACGTCTTAATTACGTCATACAGAGACCACCCAAAGTCCAGTCCACGTGTTGCGGTCTACAGGTCCAATAAATCCTTTACAATAGGGTATTTTACTTTAATGTCAAACCCTGGTGCCATCTCCTTATCTGCGTCTGGAATCACCTACCCCCTATCGCGCACCGCCGCTTTTAAATTGGCTGAATGCGTACAGACTACTGTTCCGTCCTCTAATCAAAGGCGGCTTCCTAGCATTCTAACCAAAATGTGATGAAAACAGCCTTTCGATCACTTTATCTATCTAAAAATTTTAATTTTTCTTTCAAATCGAAAGCGCTTCATCACATGCATCCATCTGTTTCATTTAAATATCGAGTCAAAACTGATACAATCACTAAACGAATGTTAGTATCATATGTCTAATTATTTCATGTAGGACTTCAAAAGTTTCTTACGTATCGGGTATAATTAGTGATTATATTTGAAATTATGGACAATATTATTTAATTTACTCGGATTGTTCATCGCCCTCCGACCTTACATCGTTAAAATTGGAGCTAAAGGTAGATCACGAGGAAATTCCATTTAGTTTTTCACAGGAGCCAAATCAAGACCCTTGCTTGTAGTTTTAATCGTAGAAAATAAATATATAAAGCTAATTTCATTTTAGTATTCTAGTTTGTTTTGTGCAAATGTGAAGAAATGAGGGAGCTTAGTGCGTTCATGTGTAGTTACTCCAGCTGTTTGCTTATAAATGAGTAATATAACCCATCAATCGGAAAATAACGTAGCAGATATGCGGTAAGGGACGATTCAGCTTTTTTGTAAAACTATTTAAGTGGTTTGTTTCATCTGCTAATCTTTTTACCAGCACAACATGGGCATAACAGGTCCAACAGCAATCACAGCCAACTCACTGCTGACGTTCTTTCACATCCATCACCCTCTGTGTTGGTTTCTCTCGTTCCATCCACCGAGCAACCGAGCAATCAAGAAGAGATGAGAATCTGAGTGAGAGTTGAGAAGTTTTGTGTATGGTAATGAGATGCATTTCTCACACTTATTATTCGGAGCAATAATTTTTTGAAAATAAAAAATGTCTGATTAAGGATATCAGTGGGAGTTCTTTAGTATAATATATGAACACAAAATATGTCACCGTATCAAAATATGGTTTTTTTTTTTGTGTAACAACCAAAAGGTTTATACAACTAAAATAGGCTGATTTTCCGATATTTAATGAACAATCGAAAACTGTTTGTCTCTTACTAATTAGTAAAAACATTGTTCAGTGGTTTGCCCTTTTATTTTATCGTGTTTACTGTGACAGATGCGGTATAGAACGGCTTTCAGATTGCCGTTTGATTTGAGTAGTGTTAAGTCAGAATTATGAATGACTGAGAATAACGCTTATGAAATTACTTTTTACTCCTATCTATTTACCAGCTGCCTTGGTGAGAAGCTCAACTTAGACATTAGACTGCTATTGAACCCGTTAAACACTAGCGAGTTTTTAAAATTACGAAAGACTACGACATGTCTAGCAGATGTAATGGTTCAGAAATGTTAAGTATCAGAATTGGAGAGTCAAGTAAAATGTACTTGTTTGAATAAAAGTAATTTATGTGTAATTGCCTGAAAACCAGATTATATGTTCCCTACAAAATATAAACGCCAGTTTTTAATGTTAACTCAAGAAAGAAAAAAAACCAAAACCCGAAAGACTACAATCGTGATGAAATAAATTTTAAACAATAAAAATATTTCACTCAATGAAATTATGAAATTTGCTTGTTGAAAGTTATGCTTTGACGCTATTTTACTCGATTCATTTTGTTCTGACAAGAACGACAGTGAATTATTAGGTTTTTCTCCTCGTAAAGAGCGTTTTATTTTTAGGATAATATTGTAACATAAAAATTCTCAGCCGGTCCCAGAAATACTTCGATACAACTTGTTCTTTTAGTGCTAGAAATAAAAATGCTATTAATATTTTTCTCTATCTAGAAAAGAATAAATGCAGTTTTGTGTTTCAAAGAATTGTTCTTTTGTCAAAAGAAGAAAAAACGATTTTTGCTGTGGATAGTTATTTGAAATGAACTGGAAAAAATACGTATGTAATTGCGGTATCTGTAAGGCATTTCGATGTATTTTTGTATCGCTTCCGTTATGTATCTCCCGAAGTATATAATTACGGCATCTTTGTTAGAGTGATTATGTTTTTTTATTAGCTTTTTTTACCTTGTTCTCCCTTGCGATGCAGTTGGTTGATTAATAAATAATAATACGATATCAAATTGCTGTTTTTAAAATGACTAAATTGTATTTTCAGTCGTTTCATCCTATTCGCGAGAGACTTTAGCCAGAGTACAGTATCTTCCGCGAATATCACTGCTACCCCCCTCTCTGTCTGAACTTCTAATACTGTTTGATCATATTTTACGGTCTCAGAGAGCAAAACAATACATTGTACGGGTTCAGATTTCTAAATTAAATTCATAGGATCAACAATGTAGGTTATTACTCTTTTTCTTGCAGCATTGTCTTTCTAACAGGGAGAGACAATTCTGCACACGTACAGTATAAGTCGTATAGAGTGACATGTCTTCGAATCAAGCTAAACTAGCTGAAAAAAGAAAGAAACAACTAAACTATCGTATTGGAGTGCACCCCCATACCTCGCTGACTGATCCAGGGACTTTCCATACGTTAGACAACTAGTATTTCTATGACATTATGAGGAGCAGGTAGCATGGGAGTTGCGATTTTCCGCATTGAAAGACGCTCAGATAACAAATAAATTCCGGCTTAATATTCGTCACTTCCATTTTTTCGCTCGTAATAACACGAGTTATTTACGCAGCCAGCATAACCCGGCTTCACTCTTTTAGTTGTGTGCTATATTCAGTTTTAATAGATAACCAGTGATATCACGTGTGCTATTTGTAAAATTTATTTTGTGTAAAAGCTAGTAATAACGTTTGTCGCAACATTTGGAAAATAAAACATTTTCTCGTCTTATAAATGAAGGTAAGCTTCGAATGGTGCAAAACGGATGGCCTCAGCCAACACTTTTAGGACTTGTAATTACAATACAATACAACTTATCCGGTGCAAAAGCGCCGATTCCACGATGTCTTTTGTAAACATTAAAAGCAAAAAACGTATAAAAAGGATCTTAAAATATAGTAAAAATAGCTTTAGTCACTGAGAACAGTCGGTAAATTATTAAAACAGTTCTTCCCGTACAGAAAAGCAGAATATGTTCCAGAGTCTCACGATCGTTAGAGCATACTGGACAAATATCTGTAGCTGCGAGGTTGAAGCAGTGCAAGTAGGACTCCGGGACAAGATGGCCAATTCTAGCTTTAGGACTTGAAATTCAACGCAAAGAAAATAACCGACCTTATACTTTAAATGTGACTACTAAAATACTTATGGCTAGAGCGACTAAAATAAACTATTGTGCTGGTTGTGTTTGCTTTTTTAAAATTTATTTTCGACAGAAACAGGAATGAAACCTCTTTCAGTGGTTAAATTATTTACTTCCGGCATTTAGAATCTACCCTATTATTTTTTAACTTATTTAAAAATATTTAAAAAAATTACAACAAAAATATTTCTACGTGCGTGCCTTTAAACGAGTTTACAGAATTCTAAAAGCTGTCTTTCTATATCTGTTTTTTTTCATTTTTTTTCTGTCATTGATCAGAGAATGATAATAAATTTCCTTATATTTCCTAACTAATCCAAGTTTTTAGTAATGAGAGTCAAACAGAACCTGAAGTCGGGCTATAAAAACTATTCATTACGACTTGTCTTGAATTTTCGAAGTAAAAAGTATATTTACTTTATCTGCGTTAATACTGATAATAGTTTAGGAAATTACGCCACAAGCATTCAACTCCAGCTCGAGCTACTTGTTCAACAATAGTGTCAGAAATATCTTTTCCGGGACTTCTACCAGAATCTTGTATTTGTGCATATAAGTGGCTCAGCTTCTGCTTTCCGTTTAGGCCACGGTTGATTCTAAATAGTCGATGCCACTATACCCACAATTTTACTTATCTTGCTTTTGTTGTCTGGCTTCGCATTGTCGCGGTATCCCCACTAATTGCCCGTCGTTTAGCCCCAGGCCCTTTTGTTCAGCCCTTGGAACATCTTAAGTCCTCTGACACTTTAGATATTTTCCCAAATTACTAGAAAAATTCAGCCTGTCTCTGACTGCCCGATAACCTGAACGGTTCCTGTCGCTGTTGGCTTTCCCATCAGCCTGGGACGAGTGAGTCTGGGTGACCGTTTGTGTTGGCCTTGTGGTTGCCTGCTGCCATCCTTTCCTAGGTCACAGCTTGAAATAACTATCTACGTACAAGTCCCAAAGTATTACAAAAGTTTTTTCCCTAATACGTTCAGTGGCATGAACCATTGTTAAAGATTTTGCAAGGAAACTGCGGCAGGAAAACGAACTAAAATATAACGGGTTGGAAAAAAACGAAGCTAATAAAGTAATACCCCCAGGCCTCATAGTCCTCCTATATTTCCTATATTTTCTCCATTTGGCAGATATTCTCCTATATTTTCACACCAATTCCTATATTTCCTATATTTTTTTACATATACTGTTAGACACTATCCAAAAATTAAAAAATTCATACCTCCAAAAAACATCTAAAAAGTGGAAGATTGTTTCTGATTTAACTCACTAAATGGCTGCACTGATGGATATGTTTGATTGCTGTGAGCTTTGAGCCATTTTTTTCCTCCCCATCTCCTCTCTTATTCAACAGCAAGTTTTGATTTAGAAAAGTTGTCCATTATTGGAGTTAAGCCTAAAACCATGCTGCAAGCACATTGAGACACCAAGATTTTGGAATGAAGACCGTAACCAAATTGTTAGTAATTTCCTGCGTACTTTTGAACTGGGTCACGCTACAGCAGATACTTTGAAAGACAAAATATTTTTGACACTTGCACTTGATAAGTTACCAGTTAACAAATTGTTAGCCCTAAGCTCTGTTAACCAAAATGCCTTGAAGAAATTGACAAAGGACTTAAAGATAGAGATTGTCTGCCTCTTATCAGAGTAGGTTCTTGTAACTTGCATATTGTGCACAATTCTTTTAAGCATGCAATGACTCATGCAGCAAATCACTGGAACATTGAAGATTTTTTGGATACTGTATTTAAATTTCTACATAAATATCCAGCTCGCAAAGAAGATTTCCGAGGCTTCCAAATCAAAGTTGGGACTGAGGAAGAAATTATAATGAGATTTGTGAGTAATAGGTGGCTGATACTAATACCAGTCATTACTAGGATTATCAACCAGTGGGAAGCATATATTTCTTAAAATTCATACCAGAAAGTAAAATTAAGAGCCAGTTGCAATCCCACTCATATCAATTCTTGAGATCTGTTCTTATTGATTCTTCTACTTTGACTCGTTTACATTTTCTGAAATCGGTAGGCGAAAGCTTCGAAAGTTTTTTGAAAATTATGCAAGTAGAAGAACCGTTGATTCATATTCTTTATGATGAACTTTGCAAGTTAATAAAAAGTCTTTTAACAAGGGTTGTAAAGCCTGAGAAAACGCAAGAGAAATCTATATCCAGACTGCTTTCTCTTGACCTGAAAAATTCTGATAATGTACTACAAGGAGAAAAGATTTCTGTTGGTTTTCTTGCCAAAAAAGAAGCTCATAAACTTAAAGAAAAAGGTAGGAAATATTTTTATTTGGAAGCAAAAAATTTCATCATTGCTGTTATTGATTATTTATTAAAACACCTTCCTTTAAACAATGTATTGCTGAAAAATATTCACATTTTATATCCATATGTCAAGCATGAACAGCGTTCATTACGATGCTTGACAAAAGTTGCCGAACAGATGCCTGCTGTAATTAAGAAAGAGGATATCGATAAAGTATGTGAAGAGTGGAAAATTTATATGAATGAGGAAACAGATGATGATTTAGTCAATATAGAAATCCCTCTGGATGCACTAAATGAATTGATGATTACTGGTCGACTAAACTACAAATGAGAAATAATTTTGGCAATGTCAAATATCCTTACCTCACTAAACTTATTAAAGCAGTATTGAGTATATATCATGGACAGGTTGATGTTGAACATGGTTTTTCTGAAAATTGTCGCTATGTGACAACTTCTCGTGCTTCTTTGAACGAAAAGACAACAGTCTTCGTACAGTTGAGGCAGAAATCAGAAGCAGAGGCGGTGATGTAACAAAAATTCCCGTCTCTCCCAAGATGTTAAAATATTTTAGAAAAGCCCACAAGATGTATAAAGAATACTTAGAAAAAAATAAAAAGGAAGAAGAAGAAAGAGAGGCTTTAAATTCAAAAAGGAAATGTGATGATGAATTGAAAAATTTAGAAGTGATGAAAAAACATTTACAAAAAGCAGTGGATTCTAGTCATTCTTTAATTGGCGAAGCTAATACTAGACTATCAAAAGCAGTTCAGAATAATAATATGGCAGAAGTATGCTCTGCACAAACCCTTCTACAGTCAGGGCACAAAATGCTTACTGAAAAGGGAGAAGAACTCAAAAAAGTTGAACTGCAAATTAATATGTTGGCAAAAAAAGTTAAAAAATAGTTTATTTATTTATTTTTAACATCTGTAATATTGGCATATGTCCATTCAGCAAGCATGTAATACATTATTAAACTTCTGTTTATAAATTGTTTTGCATTAAATATAGATTATTTTACTGGCACCCAATGACTTCACACATTGTAGAATTGTGCTGATAATGGTACTCAGTTTTGTTTGTGTACATGCGCTTCAACAAACTATTTCCTATATTTTTTTCTTTTAAACTCCTATATTTTTTCTTTAAAACTCCTATATTTTTTTCTTCCCTTGCTATGACCCCTGTACCCCACTGTATAAGAGAGAATCCCCTTATTTGTCCAAAATATACTTTCACTGGATGTGCAATAAGGATTTCTTCGATTATTTTCTTAGTCACTTGGTCAATTATCTAATATTTTTTTTAGCAAACTAATAAAAATTACTAATATTTAGTGAAATTTCATATTTTTTTTACAATGTGTACTTATTTAATTTAATTTAATTTTTTTATAAGTGATTTATTATATAATTTGAAACACTAAATCACTTGGTTATTAACATGATGTAATAAACTTAACATTAAATGTTTCTTTCAAGTGTTTTATTCCTGAGCTGCATAATAATCAAACTGTTAATTGTCTCGCATCGGTAGTTAAAATATTCGCCTCATTTAAATTTTATTCTGATATTTTCTTGTTATTGTTTTGTATATATTCCTCATAAATTGAACCCAAAATAGAAACTGCGAGCAGTTCATATTTTTATGTTCAGAAAAAAAAATACCATTTCTGTAGAGCAAAACACCATTTTGTTCTTGCTGAAAAGTTAACTCTAGTAAAGAAAATATCGGAAAGTTCTTAACCCCGAATCGACGCTAAGAAAAAGGAAATACATCCAAAAAGTCATTGACTTTTCTTCTATCATTTTCGTGTACGCGTGTATCCGTTTGGTGGACCCGGCAGTAGCACTGAGTAAACAAAAATAATTGGTAAAAGACCTCAATAGCGGATAAACGCGAACTTTGAATTACCGAAGTCAGTATTTCTTGCAATATCCGTTTTGTCGAAAGGTTTATAAAATTCCCCGAAATCGTTACAACTACTTGTACAAATGCACGAAACACTCCAAAAATTAACTGTTCTTTTATATTTTTAGATGAATTTATATTAATTCATAATTAATCAAATCTGTTTCGCATTAGTTCTATTTCATAAAAAATTATCATGTTTCAATTGTTTATTTACGGATATTTTGTTAACAAACTACAAATGGTATTCCCAGCTGATCGTTTGTGTATTGTCTATATAGTTGAAATCGTGTAGCGTGTAAGTTAGTTTTTTACTGAGCCACCGTGTAGATTGCGCACATAAACGCATATGAATGCAGGATTTGGCGGTGTGACGAATAATGATGATTATTTGTCTATCTGTTAATAAAATATTTTTGTGATCTTGTATCCATAGGTAAGAGCGTATAGACCATTGTCTTGCGAAAGGAAGTATCGTTTATTTTCAATTCTCTAATTTCCGAGGAATAAACTTATTTGTAAAAATTAACGTTGAATTTTGTCAGGAAGAGTAGATGGGGAAATAATACCTAGAAAACAGCCGAGTATAAACTTACTATAAGCTACCTACAGAAGCTACCGACGAAGATATCGATAGCCCCTGTAGGGGTAAATTAAATAAAGCCTGGTGGCTGTAAAGATCTTTTCTTCATTACAACATGCAAAATTTATAAGCGCATTCGGCTATGCACCATGAATTTTGTGGCCTACTGCAGGGGTCGGCAAACTACGGCCCGCGGGCCAAATCCGGCCCATCAAATTACGCGCTATTATGCAACGGCCGATAGTTGAGTTGAAAAGTTGTGAATGATGACCGCGAGTGGCACTATTGTCGTATTCTCTCGTTTGTTGATGATATGTAAAAAACGATCTTTAAAGAAAAAGGATCTAACCCAATTTTATAAATATCTTTCGGAAGATAAATACGTTCAATTAAAATCATATGCACGGGGATTTATATCCCTATTTGGGAGTACTTACCGATGCGAAAAGGAATTTTCGAAAATGAAGTATGTAAGATCGCAGTTCAGATCATTATCAACAGATGACCATTTACAAACAACTTTAATAGTAGGAAGTACTAATTTCGAACTCCAGTATGATGAAATATTATCTCAGAAAAAACAATTACATTCTTTGCATTAGAAATTTTATTCTATTTAATAATAACGTCTTTTAATATGCAGATGTAAATCTTTCATTCATTTTTTTTTGTAAGTGTTAGTAAAATGTGTATAAATATTATGTAAAAGTATCTCTTCATAATAAAAAAATGAACGTTGTTTTTGCTCCATGAGAAAATTACCCATTCATATCTTCATGTTTGCTACTTTGCCCGCATAGCCTAAAACTTTTTACAATCTGGCCCTTTCTAAAAAAAGTTTGCCGACCCCTGGCGTACGAGCGTCAGTAGACGACACTGCTCCCTTGAGGTGACAGCGCGGGAAAATTCTTACCGTGGTAAGTATTCGAACTCAGGCCCCCGGAACAGTCAGATATAGGTAAATATAGCTTAACTGCGCAGTAGGGAACACGGTATATCAAAGAAACTGCTTGTAACAACAATGGGCCGTCAGAAGCACGTATTAAAAAAAATATTACAAGTAATTTGTTTTGTCCCCTTAGTTGATGAATATAAATAGCTGGTGTATATGCTTAAAAAAATGGTAGATGGTGGATATGAAACATTAAATATAATTGTATGAGGGAAGTTCTTGAAAAAAAATTCCTGCATCTCCTGGATATACGAGGGTAGGCTGAAAAGTAATGCACACATGCTTGTAGAGTGTGAACAAAAGGAAATAGCGAGATCGGGCAAAAAGAACAAGCTTCAAAATCATATATTTATTTTTCAACACAGTCACCGTTAAGGCTAACACATTTCTCCCAACGTGTAACAAGTTTTCTCATTCCGTCACTGAAAAATTCTTCCGACTTTTCTCGAATCCACGACTTGATAGCTGCCTTCACCTCATCGTCCGAGGTGTAATTATTACCCTTTAGGTCTCTCTTGAGTAGAAGAAAAAAATAAAAATTGCAAGGTGCAAGATTGGGGGAATAAGGAAGATGTGGATTCGGTTCAAACTTCAGGTTTCGCAGAGTCTCTCCAGTCCGACGCTGTTCTCATCTGTGAGACGGCGTGGTACCCATCGAGCACAGATTTTACGGTATCCCAATCGTTCTAGAATGAAGCAGACACATTTCTTGGATACTCCAATATGGTTTGCGATACGTTGAGTGATTCGCCGGTCATTTTGAATCAAATCGTCGACGAGTTTGCGATGTTCATCGTCTGTGGCAGTGATCGGACATCCGCTGCGTGTTTCATCAACAATTATGGCTTTTCCAGGCTCGCAACCACGAAATTTTATTACCCATCGATTTACGGTACCCCTATCAACATCATCATCACCATAAACAGCCTTTAAACGACGATGAATCTCAGTAGGAGTCACATTTTCAGCTGTTAAAATTTCGATAACAGCGCGCTGTATAACTCGCCGTTGACATAGCACTAGAACACGTCTCCATACTACCGCTTTTCAAAATACACTGGATGAACACAACGACTTAAAACCTGCGACGAGTATTGAGGGGGAATGTAACTTCCATATGCCACTTGGCGCGGTTTTGAAGGTCTTTTTGTTCTCGCTCTACAAGCATGTGTGCATTATTTTTCAGCCTACCCTCGTATCAGTAGGTGGAATATCAGCCTCGGAGATTAGGAAACGTAATCTCAAACCCATCTCATGGCTGGTGCTTGTTATAGTGGTGCCCGACCTTAGAAAAAGGACAAGGGTGATGATGACCCGGTGGGAAACATAAATACTCATAGGGGTTAAAAAATTAGCTGGAGGATTGCGGGATTGAGCAATAAATAAATAAATGAATTATGGGCAGATCAACATCCTACAATATCCCTTTGGCTCTAAAAAGAAAAGGAAAATGTGTAAAGCTGGTCAAAAAAATTTTTTTTGTCTAATCATCTGCATATTTGAAGGAGCTAGAATAGTGGCTTACATGCTTGGAGACGCAGGCTTAAAACCACCGTCTAACTGCCGGTCGTTATAGTGGAACCTGGCCATTGGAAACGACGATGATGGTCTGTTAGGATGCGTAGGCCAAATCATCGTAAAAGAAAAAAGAAAGTTTACCTCCGAATGATAGAATAAATGAATCAGAAAATTAAATATTCCGCCAAACGTCTGTTCTGACCCGTGTTTTTGACCTCAAAAAGAAAGAGAGAGAATATGGAAAACTCATCAAAAATGATTTTCCCACATAACGGCGGATTAGTTCAATTGATAGATTGCCGGCCTTGGCGTTAGGTGACACGGATTTAAATCCCCTGCTATCACAATTTCAACATAACTCCTCCAATTGATGGCAAATGTCTTTTTTTTAAATTTATTTTAGTTTTCCGTGCCATATAATGTCCGTATGATTATTGACTCCCTGCTTTTTAAATCCCCGAGCGCACGATCCTTGCGTCATCTGATGAGTACTTCCAAGACTATTTTGTTCTGCCGAACAGTATAGGGGACCTTTAATGTTTGTACTAATACCTCCATTTATTTGTCCTTGCCTGGTTAGAAAGTGTGTCACACAATCGGAAACAAGGTCGGGTCGATCAGTGTCCGAACAGTGGATGTCGCGCGGCTGTGCGAAAATGAGGGTGGTCCGGGGCGAGGGAAATTCGCGTGCTGGAGCAAAGGCTAGGCGCAATTACAGCTGTTACTTTGATTTGATTTTTTCGGAGTCGAATCGGGGTCGTCTCGTGATTGCCGCTGATGACACCGCTGCAGTCAGTCACTCCCGGTGAGAGACCGAGAAGTAATACCGCTTTAATGGTGCATTTGGCCCTGTCGTGGCTTTAATTTCTTTTCACACAGATTGGAAATTTTTTTCCTGGCCCCCATTGTAAGCCTTTTCAGGAACATTTAGGTTAATCTCGGAAATCGTTCGGCTGTTTCGGAGAATTCCTTGTTATATGTAAGATGGAGCGTGGAATATTTATTACTTTTGAGGCAGTGTTTCATGTGTCGCGGATTTGGAAAGACGATAATCGAATGGAAAGATTGTTGTAGATTTAAATTTTGTTGAAGCTCTGAGAAGGGGAAAAAAATAGCCACGGAAAATAATTTTTTTTTTCAAATACAATGTTCTTAACCTATAAATGTCAGATTTTAGAAGTAGTGCCATCTCAGTAATATATCGTTTCATTTTGTGTTTTAATAGATTATAACATATTTTCCTGATTACTACATCTAATGCTCACATACAAATTAAATTTTTAAAAAATCTGTAGTAAATTTTTGAGTTTGGAAAGTAAGATTGATTTTTCTTACCCATGTGTATTGCTTGATACATGTAAATATGCTTTTTTTTTTCCTAATTTGAATTTTAGGTCCCGGTCTAATTAGCCCTTGCATAGCAAAAAGTTGACCGCAGCGTTCTCAACCAATCAACCTTATAAATCACATGTGTAACTTGCCAACTTGTTCTTTCCTAATACTGCTTTCTCATTCATCAGCATGAAATAGACCATGTATTATGGAAAATCTATTAGCTGCTTAGAGGTATTTATGAAATGGAAAAAAAAATTAAATTGCAACTGAAAAGAAAAAAACATGTACCTAACTGCACAATTTAAAAATGAGGCCAGTTATTGTGTTCTTTAAATTTTTCCATTTTAAGAATACACAGAGGAATTAGTATTTTTTTCTGTTCACAAGATACAGATTTTAAAATTTTCATTAAAAGTTTACTTGTGTCAGAAATACCCATAAGCAGCTGATAGATTTTCCATAATGCGTGGTCTGTTTCATGTTGGTTAATAAGAAAGAGGTGTTAGGAAAGAACTAGTTCACAAATGGCAAGTTACATATGTGATTTATTCAAATTAGGATGATTGGTTGAGAGAGCTACGGCCAACTTTTTGCTATAAGGGCTGATTAGACCGGGACCTACATTTCAAATTAGGCAAAAATAGTATATTTACATAGGTAACAATAATCATGGATATTTTACAAATTAAAAAAAAATAATTTTACTTTCCAAACTCAAAAATTTATTGCTGATAAAATTTAAAATTGTATGTGTGCATTAGATGTAGTAATCAGGAAAATACGTTACATTATGTTAAAACACAAGAGGATGCGATACAGTGCTGCGATAGTAATAATTTTAAAATCTTGTGTTCATAAGTTATTAGCATTGTATTAGGAGAATTTTTCCTATTAAAGAATATTAAAAATTTATTTTTCATTTTAATGATATTAGTAAATGGATAAATTATTGGTAATATTTGATGTGTCAAGCTACGCACGTGTCGTTACTTCTTATAAAACCGCACGATCCTTTTATAATCTCTAAAGATTAATTTTTTCTTACTCTTAAATTTTAAACATTGTATTAAAATTTATTTTTGAATATATAGATAAGCAACTTGACAAGTTATAAACAGTACCATGGGGTTGGCTTCCATACTTAGGCTGAGCACATATTTGCTTTGCTAATGCTAAATGGAGAGGTCAACTACTATGTAAAATAATATATATATATATATATATATATATATATATATATATATATATATATATATATATATATATATATATATATATATACACATACACACACACACACACACACACACACACAGGGTGGTCATAAAAACACTTTGCCGATATATGGACCTCTATCGACTGTTCCGTTCAACCGATCGAGATGAGATTTCAGTTATAGTTACTCAGAGGTATGAGCTCAGCATTCTGTGAACGGCAACTAAGTGGCGCTCACGGTTACGGTTATAGGTATAGAAACTCGTAATTTTCGAATGGAAACACCCACTTTTTCCCGTCGCAAAATGCTCAGAGCATGCGAAAACCCTGAAGAGCGTTGGAACGGTACGTGTATCACAAAAAACGGACGCGTTGTGCACCCCCCCCCCCCAAAAAAAAAAAAAAGCTCTGCGAACGGTCTGTGATGGCACCTATGTGGAAAATGTGTAATCCAAATAAAAGTTTTCTTTTGTCCGATCTGTGTTGTCATCAGTGATTGGTGTCTTGCCTCTGTCATATGCAAATTTCCTGCGGCCCGCTCGTGTTTTTGTTGGCCGTTCGCAGAGCTGTTTTTTGTGCTTGCATAACGCGTCCGTTTTTTTTGTGATACACGTACCGTTCCAACGCTCTTTAGGGTTTTCGCATGCGCTGAGCATTTTGCGACTGGAAAAAGTGGCCGTTGCCATTCGAAAATTTCGAGTTTCTGTATCTATAACTGTAACCGTGAGCGATTTCAGAACAATTGGACAATTTGGAACCAATAATCAAGTCGATATTTAGTGAGGACACCTCTGGCCTGGATGCAAGCGCTTAGCATGGAATGGAATAATAAAGTTTTCGGATGGTGGCTTGCGTGATTTCTTGCCTAATGGTGTTCAATTAGCGGACTAATGCGTGTACATTATGGGATGGACGTTGGTGATGTCCCATTACATTCCAAATGTGCTCCTTGGGGGACATATCTGGTGATCTAACTTCACAAGGAAGTGAGTTGTAAGCACGAAGACAGTCTTGAGAGATGTTTACCTAGTGTGGCGGTATATTATCTTGCTGGAAAATATTGTATTGTGCGAAACGAACGGCTACACGACATGTCATAGAATGCTGTTGATATACCTCTGTGCTATGAGGATACGCTGGTCGTCGGGACATAGTAAAAATTGGAAGTTATCACTGAAGACAATTTAGCCGTACTGGGCGCAATTACATGTCCGACGACCAGCATAGGCATGTTTGGAAACGATTCGGCAGCGCACTTTTTCTGTATTCCGATTTTACTGTACAACAAAGAGTTATGCTTTGGGTTGCCATCTCTTATGATAGCCTTATCTCATTAAGTATAGTTGTCATCGCACCTTCACAGTCCATCGGTGCCTCAACGACATTACACGCCCCGTTGTGTTGTCGTTTCTGTCGCAGCCCCTCGGCCTTATTTTCTGGCGTACCTCTCCTTACCTGACTGCGTGCTTGTAACACATTTGTCAGCACGAAGGCCAGCCAGATCATCCGATCTGTCCCCTATGATTTATATTTGGGAGATGATGGGGACGTTACCTTCGTCCATCCCATAATGTGGGCGAATTAACCCTGCAATTGAACACCATTTGGCAAGTAATCCCGCAGGCCATCATCCGTGAACTTTATGGAACCATTACTCGCCCGGTAACAGCATGCATCTGGGCCAAAGGTACGCCATCTAAATAGTATTGACTTGCTGTCTTTGTCTCGATGTTTTGGTTCCCCATAAATTGTCCAATTGTTCTGAAATTGTAATTATTTTCTTTATGTACATGTACATACCAAATTTTATCCCTATTGGATGATTCCTTTTCGGGTTAGCCTTTTTTTTTTTTTTTTGGGGGGGGGGGCAGTGTATCTCTCTCTCTCTCTATATATATATATATATATAATAATTATTATAATATTAACAAATATCAAAATTTCTTGGGTTTTTTATTTATTTTCTTATCATTTTTTTTTATTCATTACAACTATTTCTAATGATCGCGTAGTGAAGTACAGATATCTGATCGTTTATATCTGTTTGAATTCTAATGGTATTAAATACCACGTCTTGCATTTGGGAGGTAAAAGGAAAACTTTTGTCAAAGCAACAATGCCTAAATTTTTGTATTTTTAACAATAAAAAGATCTTGAACTCGAAGATTTTTCTTAATCTTCCCTTTTATTTTTTGAAGCTTTCTCAAAAAAGTAACTCGAAAAGGAATAATCACTTAAACGAATGAAATTTAACCCACACTGCGGGTGACCTCGGAGCTCGGGTTTCCGCATCATGCAGTTTGTGTATTTCAAAAGTCAAGATGTATTTTTAAGTCAATATTTAAGAAACTCATAAATAATATAATCCTTTCTTTACACAATGGTCCATTTAATGTCACCTAGACCTAGCTGAGGGCGGGCACACACACACTGCCAAAAATTCGAGGCACCCAGAAGGAATCATCCAATTGAGATAAAATTTGGTTCGTTAATTGTACATGTACATAAAAAGAAGTGATTACAATTTCAGAAAAAATGGACAATTTTTAAAACTAACAGATCAAGTCAATATTTAGTTAGGACACTTCTTGCTGCCCGGATGCAAGCTCTTAGCTCCGCGTGGAATGGAATAATAAAATTTACGGATGGTGGCTTGCGAGATGTCTTGCCTAATGGTATTCAATTAGCGGACTAATGCGTGTACATTATGGAATGGACCAAAGTTTTTACCAAATAAGGGGCCCAATTTTTCACTTCGTCTTCAAGAAGGCCTGGGTAAGATCGCTTGAGACATTTTGTCAGAAAATGAAACTCTGTTGTTTAGAATTACAATCTAATGGGTTTAATCTGTACATCAAAGCTGCTTAATCTTGTAAATAGGAGTTTCTTTTAGTGTAACTTTTTAGAATATCAGTATACAAAAATGTTGCGAGAAAGTTAAAAAAAGATATTTATCCATCAATTTTAAATCATGTTTTCATTATGTTACACGTTATATGAAAATCTGTAGTAGTTATTTCCATCAACGGGCATTCATTTGTGAAATGATTTCCCTCATTCACAAAATTTTAAGCTGTTAATCAAAAAATAAAGTTTTTTTTTTTTTGTTTGTTCATGGAAATTTTAATGAATTATTTTCAAGGAAATAGTAGTCTCGTTCACAGAAAAGATGAAAAAGGACTGAAAATCTGTGTTTTGGTGCATGCAATTTTTCGAAATTTTAATGATGTAATGAATTATTAAAAATATATTAATTCTAAATAAAGAAATTGTTAAGGGGTAAAGAATTGAATCGGTTTTATGAGATACCTGAAAAAAGTTGGCGAAAAATAATACCAAAATTTTTTTGGCGCGTATTAGCAGCGCGTGATTTCTTAGGAGAGTTAAAAAAAAATAGCTCTTGAAAAAAAGTAAAGAAGGAAGGAAGGAATGAAAAGTGGTTTGAAAACTGCTAACATTGGACAAGATGAGCCGGCGTGAAAAATTTTCAGGTATCGTAATGAAATAACATTAACAGAATCTCCTGTTTCTTGTCCAGTCATTAACTGTAATAGAATGAAAGTATTAGGTTCCCCGAAACTCGGAAATAAGTTCACCGAAACATCCGTAGGCAATACGGAAATTAACAGTTGGCATGCCTAATTTTCAAGGAATTTCTTTAATGCATTAGTAAAATAATTAAAAAGTCTAAAATAAATAGTACTACCAAAATATTAAAGAGCTCATTTGGAGCACCTTCAATATCACACGATTCGCAAAAGATGAAACGTGATCGCGTGTTTTCCCAAATTATAGACCAAAAAAAATACAACTCCAGAAGAAATACAGATTCATATAAAATTCAGCTTCAGGAATGTAGTTAGACGGATAAATATTTGATTATTTGTAACAATTTTTTCGATTTAAAGAAAGGGCTTGATATTTGTACAAATCAGATATAAAAATTTGAAAATTTTAATTTTAGATTAATCTAGACATAACTCGATACTTTTTATCCACAGTAATCCGTTATCCGACGTTTCGGGAACAATTCGACCGAAATAGGTTCGTCACAACTTCGAAACAAAACTAAAGAAATCGTGTAGGAAATTCCTTGATGGTTTCAAATTTTCAGAAATAGGGGGGGGGGGGGATGTTTCTCGCTGATTTCAGAAGAAATACGGCTTCAGATAAAATTCAGATTCAGAAATATGGTTAGAGAGATAAATATTTGATAATTTGTTTATATTTTTTTCGATTCAAAGAAAGGGCTTGGATATTTATACAAATAATTATAAAAATTCGAAAATTTTAGATTATCTAGACATAACACGATACTTTTTATCCACAGTAATCTGTTATCCGACGTTTCGGGAACAATTCGGCCGAAATAGGTTCCTCACAACTCCGAAACGAAACTGAGGAAATTGTGTAGGAAATTCCTTGATGGTTTCAAATTTTCAGAAATACGAGGGAAAAAAAAAGTTTGTCACCGTTTTTTAGATTTCCAGTTTTATTTTCTCCCGCCGATTCTGGCTTTCCTGATGCGTATTCGTATTAACAGCGAATGAAGGGCAGTAGAAGAAAATATTTTTCAAAAGTTCAAGGTGTCATCGTGATTTTTATGAACGACAGTGAAAAAAAAAATCATTTAAAAATGCAGAAAAGCTTAATGGTATGCTGAAAAATAGTGGTTTTTATTTTAACCCATTGTTGACCGGTAATTTTATTTAAATATATACGCAAGTCACCGGCAAAGAATGAAAATTTTGGAATAAATTACGGCATTTTTGCTTCCCGAAATCTGTTTTCTTTTTATGGAGGTCTGATATTCACATTTTAAATGATAAAATGTGAGGATGCAACTGAAACTCATTCAAGTCATAAAAGGTAGTTTTCAAGTAAAGCAATGTTCAGTATAGATCAAAAAGTTCTCCAATATGACTTTCCTTTATCCTCAATTATTTTCAACATTTACGTGCAAAACCACCAGTTTACTCGGTACCGGTCAACAATGTGTTAAATGATCAGGGCAATAAATATTTAAGGAGTTATTAAAAAGGGCAGGGCACTACAAAGATTAGGCAAGGCACCGCGCCCTGCTAAAAGAGCTTTGCGAGAACACTAGTTCATCTATGTATGTATTTTGAATTTCGAGTCTATTTTATTTTCTGAACTGCACATCTAAGTGATTCTGAAGTCTTCCAAAATATAGAGCTCAACTTGGACTCAACGTGTCTTATCTCCTAGTAGACAGTGCTTCCACGTAATTAAATCATAATTGCTAAATATGTAATAACTTTATATTCGGTGGACATCGTGCCGTCTGCGTTTTACCGTGCTATATTTGACGTTTTCTAATATTGGGTATGGTTAATGAGTTTTGCTGGACAAACGATCGATAAACAGTAAAGTGTCGGACAGCCTGGAAAGATGCTGGGCGTCTAGTCATCCTATATATACTAAACGTACGGCATGTAAGATATACTTTCGTTTTAAATTTCTTAAGTAAGAAGTTTTACATAATCCTCAGGGTTAAAAATTTATTTATCGAAACAATATGTGGACAAATAGGCAGGTAACTTACAGTGTGCTTATAGTGAGTTTATTTCTTCTTCAACTGTATGGGAAGGATTTAAGCTACGTACGTTGAGATACTTCAAATTAAAATCACACTTTCGTTTAATCTGTTGTATTAAGTTTTTCTATTCCTCAAAGTAATGCTAATATGTTCTTACGAGCTGAATACCCGTGCTTCGCTACGGAGTACATTCAAATTAAATACAACTGCCAATGTATGCAACTAATGCCTATATATATATATATATATATATATATATATATATATATATATATATATATATATATATATATATATATATATATATATATATATAAATCGTAACGGATATTTTTATAGGCAAAATAATGTAGGAGAAAATATTCAAATTAAATACAACGGTCAATGTATGCAATTAATTTGTATGTTTAATATCCATAAAACATACTAATTTGAATTAAATTCTTAAAAACTTCCATCTCAATTAGTCTAGTGGTTGTTTTATCTTTTACCGTATTTTAATATTTTTTTGTCAATTTATTTCGTTGTTATGCACGTGACGCAAAATTGATTTAAAGTGTCACAAAAAGAAAAGAAATCACGTAATCAGCATTTAATAAATTAAATTCTAAAAATGAATCTTTAAAAATTCACCAAAAATCAGAAAATGGAGATAAAAATTCGAAAAAGATTTCATTTTAAAGGAATTTTTATGATCTTTTTCGTGATATAAATTTTATAACCCTCCGAATATTATTTTAAATGCAAACTTAAAAGAATGATACAAAAACAGCTTAAAAATTTAATTTAAAACAAATGTAAGAAGAATTTTTAAAAAATCTTTCTTAGTGCACCTCTACAATGTAAGAAGAATCGCCATGCAAAATTTCAGCCCTTTAGGTTCAGCGGTTTGGGCTGTGCGTTATCTGTCAGTCAGGGAACTATTTTATATATATACAGATAAATGTGAACGCATTGACGGATCATCAAAATCGCTTCTCATACTGAAAGGGTACAATTTCTCTACATCACTTCGTAAAACATTTATTTTTCAGACGAGCAAATACGCGGATCATCTCTGATATCAAAAAGGTCGTGTCAGATGCATTTGAGATATGGTATGTACAAAATCTAATCTGGAGATATTTGATTAATTGAAATTTTTTGCTTCTTGTGGTGTTTAAAATTTGAATTTATGGAGGATCAAATTTTCAGATCCTCACTATTCATTCTTTTTTTTTATAAATGCGGGACGCATGTCTGGAGACATTCACCCAAACACCATGATAAATTGTTGACTTCTTCTAGGAGCTTCATTTAGGTGAGCCAATACAACTCTTGGTGCTACCGCAATTCAGATGAACAACCCCAAGGGCACTACCGGGGGGGTTCGTACCCACCTCTCATCGATAAAAATCTCATGCAGGGGTTTTTCGCCTCCCGTTTTTACGTTCTCATACCCGGCGTTGACACGAGAGCATGCAATGGCGCTCGTTGGGATACGAACCGAGTTTCCCCAGTAGCGAATTCCAACGCGCTAACTACTAGTTTACTGCGAGCCCATCCTAACTATTGTTAAATGTGTTTGGACAATTATCAAATGCGTTTGCCATGAATAATATATATATACATATATTTTATCGAGAGTAAATAGTCTGCAGAGAGGGAAAAAAAATAATAATAAACGGTAGATTCGAACGCGACTACTTTTGATTACAAAATTCAGATTGTAAATCTTTCAGAAAATAAATGAGTTCATCAATTAAGGAAAACGTTATTCCCGAGTTTCTTAAAGAAAACAATTAAAATAATTCAGAAATAGTTGTAACGTTTCCCTTATTATTTTGCGATTAATTTAAAAAAAATGTATGTAAAATAAACTGATTACACGTTGTTCAATCTGCGCTTCTAATTACAGTTTTTTAGCAATGGGCCACAGGGAATAAAATACTTTTCGTAATGTTTAAAACTGAGAGTAGTAATTAGTTTATAATTTGTAAAGTAATTTTCTTTTGAAGTGTTTTTAAAACCTTTGTTCTTTCTCATCTAAAAAATTATAATGAATGATTTATTACATGAATAACTTTTATAATTGTTAAGTTTAAAAATGACATGGTCTTTAAAAAATATGGAAAGTACTATGCCTCGATCTGTGGTGTAAGTAATTTTTTTGTGGGGGAAAAATAGAGTGGTGTGTGTGTTTGTTTGTTTTGTTACTGGTATGTATTACTCTTGATTTTCACATCCTTTTGCTTAGGTAGTAAAAATAAGTTATCTCAGACCAAAGGTCCGTGATTAAACATTTTACTCTATTATTCCTATGATTTTATAAAATCATTTATAATAACGCAAATTCAAATAGATGTGGAGAGATGTTTGAATTACTTATATGTTTCTATTACCATATTTTTATTAACTCGCTTTCTTGTTTTTTGTTTGTTTGTGTGTTTTTCCAGTACAAATCTTGCAATCAATTTTTAACTAACTTCCCTACTAGCTAGACATTTGAAACTTTTAGAATAACTCAGAACAGGATGACAATGCATTCTTTTAATACATTTAGCCGAAAAAATCCACAAGGTGGCGCTTCGATCGAATTCAATGCTTGCACTTTTGCGTAACGGCGTTTGACGATTTTGAAAACAGAATACATGTGAATTTAGTTTGTTTACAAAAATATTGTGCGAAAAATTTAAAAAAATATAAAAATTAAAGTTTATAAAGTGTGCGGATAGTGGAAACGACTAAAAAGTGATTAAAATTAAATAAAAGAAAGTGAAAAAGAATAATTAAGTGAAGGTTTGTGTAATTAAGAGAGAATAGTCAAGTTTATATGATTCAACAGAAAATTTAAAAACGGTATATAAAAAGTTCTTTTTATCTTGTAATTATATAAATTTAGTTTCAAATTTTATAACACTTGCTTCAGATTTTTAAAACATTATATTCAGGTTTAAATATGTTTAATTCCTTAGAAAAAGAAAAAAAATCTGTGTTTTAGTGTTCCTATTTGAAAATATATCTCATGTTATCTTATTTAAATCGCGACTTTTAGTTTTTCTGTCTGTCAAAATTCGTGTTCTTAACCCGAACACTTTATCATACCTTTAATAGGTTTTAGTTAACGACGCTGAAGTTTATTTTCAACATAATTATGTACATATTTCAGTTTTTCAAGGCGATATTCATTTTGTATGATAAACATTTTGAGTTATTCTTTGAATATAACGTTGTGTACGGAGAAACTCTATGACACGTATATCGCGAAGCGAATTTCAACCGTGTATGGACATAAACCAGGATCACGATTTCCACCCCCCTCTCCCCCCAGGAACTTTCCCTTAGTGACCGGATTCGACGATGTCCAGCAGCCTTTTCCGAAATCATATTTCTTAAAGATTATGAAACTTCCGCGCTTTCTCACGCGATTGTGTCTTTATCAGTCGGGCGTTTTCTGTGTTTTTCTTTTTTTAAATAACCTATTTGACAGGTGACGCAGCCGAAAGTCATGATTTTCTTTTGTATCCAGATTATTAAGCAGCCCGGAAGACTTTATGATTGGAAGTGGGTCATAGAAATTTTTAAGATTTTTTTTTTCTTTCTTTTTCTTATGGGTTGCCGTATCGATGGACTTCCTAACCTTGTTTTTGACAGCTTTGGGTGGATATTGGGTGGTGGAATACGGAACTAATTGTTCTTGCATTTGTTGAATAATTAGCTAAAAACCGAGTGTAATTTAGGCACAGATTCGTAGAAACTGGCGAAACATTTGAAGAAGTCATTTGTCCGGTGACTGTTTGTCCCCTTTATATCTTTTGTTATCTTTTATGTCTGGTAAGAGTGTATTTTCTAATGTATTATTCCTACTCTCACCCCAGATAGACTATGTATAATATGATGCACATTATTTTTCAGCCCTGCACGCAAATTTAAACTTAATGATAACAGTTTCAATTTGACAGAGGTGCTGCCGCAGTCAACTTTTTTTTAAAGCGAAAGTTAGCATTTTACTGTATTACATAATGGTAGATTTTCATACAAGTCATACTTATTTTAATACTAATTTTAACCTACATAATATTTTTATTACAAATTTTTTGGTCAATAAAAATACATTTTCAGTAATCTAGCGTAAAGGAAAGTTAACGACAAAACCTCTGTGTAATTTATTCGAAGACAAAAATATGGAAGCAAACTCAAAACGCGTCGATTTGTGGACGTCATAGATCCCCAGAATAAAATTTTAAAACCTGCAATTATTTTCAAATGAAATTTAAAGCTGTAATTTAATTTTTTTTGTTGTTGTTGGTATTTGCTTATTTTAAAGTTAATTCCAAAGTTACATTGACTATTATAATATAATGGCATTTTATATACATTTATATTATAAATGTATACAAATAAAACGATCACAATCAACTACTAACAAAATCTCAAAATCTTTTGTACTGAAAGTACAGGCACGTCTAAATACTACTTTAAAGTGCTGCCGTAGAAGGGTGATATGCAATCTTCAGTGGCCAACAAAATTTTAAATAACAAAAATAATGTGTTTTTGGTGGGGGGGGGGGGGGGCAGGAGTGATCAACATTTGTTGAAAAAAAAACTTTCACGCATCTGTAAAATGCCGGATTTGTTTATAAAATATTATTTCAAAAGCAATATCTATTAAAAGAGTTTCACGGAACAGAACTTCAGTAGAAAATACTTCAAATATCACCCTAATTATACGGTAAATCTCCTCTAAACGGACACTTTCCAGACACAAAATTTCATCCTCTAAGGCCGTCTGCACACGGAGCAACTCAAAAGAAACTGATAACTGACTCCAATCACAAACCAGTCCGTGATGAGTCGTAACCTATGTAATTGAATAGAGCCACGCACACGGCGCAACTGGTTACAAACCCGTCGGACTTGTTTGTAACCAGTCTCTATTCAATTTTATAGGTTACGACTCATCACGGACTGGTTTGTGATTGGAGTCGGTTATCAGTTTCTTTTGAGTTGCTCCGTGTGCAGACGGCCTTAGACAGTGGTTCCCAACCGGTGGTCCGCGAGAGCCTCGTGAGTGGTCCGGCACCACATATAAAAAAGTTGCCAAATAAATGGGGATTTTGAAAGCTATGTTCATTGAACTAGATGGGCCGAATATATCCGATGACTACCAGGTGTTGAATTTATTTTTATGTAATTTTTATGTATTAAAATTAAAGAATTTTTATTTAAGTCGTACTGTACAATAACAATAATAAATAATGTTCTAAAAAACTGTTTTACTTAATCACCCATGAATCAATATGTTTCAATTTCAGGCTGAGATTTAGGCTATCTAATTCTAAAGATTGAAAACAAGGTTGAAAAAAAAGCGAGTACGTTAATCCTGTTTCCCTTTTGCCCGAGGGATATTCTATATCCTCATATCCCCCTTAAATCGGTGTTTGTGTGTGTGTGTGTGGGGGGGGGGGGGGTATCCACACATGGTTCAGTTTCTGGCTTAGTGGTCCGCAGACTTCTACGGGTTAGGAACCACTGCTCTAAGGCCTCGCAAAATTTTCAACGGCAGAAAACTGTATAAGTATCAATGTATTTCGAACCTCTGCTTTGCGGACACTTTTCTCAGTTCTCTATATTGGAAATGATACTGTGAACGGACATTGTTTGAGATTGCCAAATATCAATGGAATTTCATCAGTGTTTTTAAGTAACTGTTATAATTATCACTTTATAAAAGCTCTGCTTCCGGATTACTGCTTAAAAAAAAATCGGAATTTCAGAAACCTATTCAAACGAAGATGAATTATCTGAAAGTTTGCAGTTACTTATAGTATAGGCCGCGTTTACAGATGTGACAGGAGACGGTACAATGCCATTATATAGATCTATGCGTTAAAGTGTGTAAATAGATGGTTTTGAAAATGCAAATGCGCGTTTTCAAAATAAGAACTTAATGCAAACGTAAAAATTATATTCGCTGCAATGTTTTTGAACTGCCAGTATTTGGCGAACACGTGATTGTAAGACGCAAAATCATATCTGTGGGACATATCTGTGTTTGTTGTGGAAAGGGTGTTAAGTCCAAAATGAACTAAAATGAGCAAACCAGGCATATTTGAAAAATCAAGGGCTACTGCAGGGTTCAGAAAGCTAAATCCAATTCCACTCCTAAATATTTTTATTCATCAGTGAAAATTGGGGATATGTGAAACAAAACATAAACATGTTATTTTTCAATCCCGTTTTTCTCAAAACTACGATTTTGGACTTGATACACTTTACACAGAAAACACAGATATTTGAACCTTATTTTGACCTGGATTTTTTACGAAAATGAAAATACCGGTTTTAGAAAATTTGTCTCCCCGTTTAGTATAATGAAATTTTAATTTTGGCCCCTTATCTCGTGGGGGTAAGACTTTTTTTAGTGGTTCCCTCACCAACATAATTACATGACAGACACGCTTGTTTTATAAAAGGCTCTTTTTATTATTATTTTTTTAAACTGAAATTAAGGTTGAGGCATGCGACTTACCAGCTAAAGTATCTTATCTCAGTAACGATAATTCAAATATTGCAGAGGACAGGCATAAACCGCAACTTTTGGTTTATCAGATCCTTAAAACAAGGAAGAGGAGAAAAATATATTTAGAGGGATATGATTTGATAAATTTTAACATTTCATCAGTTCTAACGAAATGTTTTGGTCGTCAAGAGCCGATTCCAAGGCCGGGAATGAAATTCTTAGGGGTTTCTGGGTCTTACGTCCGGTCCCCACATGCTGTTACTGTCTCGATGGGACTGATACGAAGCATTTATTATCCGTTGTAATTGCTCACAATTCAGAAATATTTCAAACGATATTAAAAAAAAAATTCTCCATGATTTTTTTCTCAATAAATCTGCAATTTTCAATAAATCTGCAAAAATATCGTTTGAAATTCGTTGACGGTTTCACTTTTTTCGGAGCGTATCATCGACTTTATGCATTCAGTTTAATTTTCACTGACGATTATCGGTTTTCCTTATGCGGATGAAACCTAGATGTAAGAATGTAGAACAAAATAGCTTGTTTTTGCAAGATACGGTGAGTCATCGCAAGTTTTAAGGAAGAAAACAATCGATTTTAAAAACTCAAATATTATGATGTTCACTTAAAAACAGACGGGGTCATAAAAATTAACCTACATGTTTGGAAAAGAGGTAGCAAACGCTTTACAAAGGGGCAGGGCCCAGAGATCTGCTTAAACGGTTTGGCGGGTACACCATTATAAAGTTGTAGGTTATTCCCATGAGTCTAATGCTTCTTTCAATAACAGGGTGATAAGGCGGGAACTTTAGTTCTTACACACAATATAACAGAGAAGTTTTAAAAGTTTAGTGTATATATTGCATTTTAAATTTACTTGATTTTAAGTGTATTTTCACATGTGCATATGCTTAAATTTGGCGTATTGTTAGTTTCCATAATGAGATTTTTCCACTTTGTTAATTGGTGTGAGTTATGGATGCTTTATCAATGAGTAATTAATTTAGTTGATAATACGATGTTTACTTTGGTCGTCATAACACGTGTGTGTGTGTGTGTGTGTGTGTGATATTTATGCGTCCTTTCTACATTTTATTCAGATTCGTGCTAAAGTCTCACCCTGTTTATCATCATGACTCATCTCTGAAATTAATTGCCCAGAGTAACGTAGTATCTATTGTGATTTCACTTTAAGTTTTCACTCGTACTGAATTAATCTCAACCACTTCTAGAAACCGCATGTAATATTCAGTTTGCTCGTTCCGTTTAAATATATCTAAGAAATCGCATCTTTATCATAGTCAGACAAAATAGTAACTTTTTTGAGTTAACGAAGTTACGAAAATATCAGAAACTACGGGCGTCGGCCTTGATTACAAGCGTCGACTTTCATACGACCAACATAAATCAATACTCATACTCATTTCTTTTTTCTGTTCTGTTCAAAGTGTTCAAAGTTGAAAGATCCGGCCATTCTGCCGAAAGATGGAAGAACGAAAAATTTATATTTTATTAAAATCTTGTGGGTTAATGGTTTAGTATATTTTTGAATTTTTGTTGATAATACAGGGTGGTCCAAAATTATTGAGCGCATTTCATGTTTGAAAAAAAAAAGAGAACAAAATGAGGTACGTACGTGTTTATTGTTTTCTTGGAAAGACAATTTAAAACATATTTACACAACAAAGTTTTAAACATTAAATAAATTCCACATAAGCTGGTAGATGGCGCGACAACATTTCGCAAGAAAAATGTACTAATTGCGTCAGTCTGCAAATGGCTACCGTACAGGAAAACAAATCCTTTGTAACTCATTTCGTCCTTTTCTTTTCTAACAGGAAATGCTCTCAATAATTTTTGACCACCCTGGGGGTGTTCCAAAATTGAAAAAAGAGAACAAAATGTGCCACAATGGTTTTGCTTTCATGGAACCACAAAACGCACATTGCTTTTTCCTGTACGGTAGCCTTTTGCAGACTGACGAAATTAGTAAATTTTGCTAGCGAAATTTTGTTCTTTTTTTTTTTTCTTTCTTCAAACATGAAATGCGCTCAATAATTTTGGACCACCCTGTACTTATTAAATGCTTTAAGTAATCGTACATCTCGTACGCGTGTAATTTTATAAGGTGTACAGAAGGTCGTTCGCACTTTATGGAAATAATTTTGTAATTTGTTTTTGGCGTTTGCATTTTGAGATAAAAATTTGGCAACTTCAGAATAACAGTCTGATACTGTTTTGCTTTGATTGGAATGTAAAATAAAAGATTTATTTTGAAAATTGCTTTTAAAATTGATAGATGGCTCGAAGGTTACGTAACAGCACTTTCCGGGGAGAAATATTCGTATCAACAAATTATAAAACGGTGTAAAAATTGCGGTTATGGCATTTCAAAAATAGGTATTTATAATATATTAAATTTGAAAGGGAAAAAACGTCTAACTGAAAATAAACATGAAAACATGACCACTAAACCTCATCCTAAGACTGTTCGAACGCAGATAAATATCAAGAAAGTGAAGTCTCTGAACATAAAAGAAAATACGCCGACTCAAAGATCCATTGCATCGAAACTAGGAATGTCTTCTGGCACTGTAAGTAAAATTATTCATAAAGATTTGAAGTTAAAAAAGATGTTTAAACCTAAAGTTCATCTGCTTTTGCCAAAGTATATTGCCGAAAGAAAAACAAATTGTAGAAAATTATATGAAAAACACCTAGCTACTGAAAAATGAAAATTTGTGGTAACACTCGATGGGGCATGGGTGTATTTAAGTGACTGTAATAAAAAAATATCAATTCTCTATTGCTCAACTGACGGGAATGACCCTACGAAATGGCTACGTCAGTGTACAGAAAAGTTCTCAAAGGCGTTCATGATAGTAGCAGGATTTTGTTACAACGGCAAATTAAAAATAAAAAAAGTCTCGAGTAAAGCCAAAATTAATTCACTCTACTATCAGCAGAATATTTTAGAACCAATTTTTGAAGAAGAAATTCCAGCCTTATATGGAAAGGACATTGATAAAGTTGAGCTTCATATGGACAAAGCCTCTAGTCACACGTCTAAACCAACTGCCGCTTATTTAGCAAAGAAAGAATCAGAAACAGGAATAAAATGTATCCCATTTAATGAAATGCCTGTAAAATTACCTTACTCTTCTCCAATGGACTTTTGAGATTTCGATTTTTTAATACGAGCCTTAGGAAAACGGCATCCAAGAACACTGAACGGACTTTGGAAAACGGTCCAAGAGGAATGAGGCAAAACTGACATGACAGTACTAAGCAAAAATTTACTTTCATGGAAAATTCGAGCTAGAGCTATTATCAAGAACCATGGCTATCAGATACAAGCAAATCACCGCATAAAATACGGCATTTATACATAATACTTTACTATCAAAATCGTTTCCATAAAGTGCGAACAACACTCTGTATAATTATGGAGTTTCTATTTTTATAACACTGAAAAATATTTTCCAGAGAGAAGTATTCTTACAAAGTAAAGCAACCTGCATCGCTTTCAATTTTGTTACAAGTTCTTATCGGGTTCTTACTGACCTGAAATTTGATACAAGATTTTTGGAATTCTTACAGATTAAACCTTCAAATATTTTAAGATTATTTTAACCTTCTGACCTATTCCTAGAAAGTAGTCTGATTCAGAAAAAATATAGTCTTTGGACTGAGAAGACCTTCATATCTCTTATGTATTTTTAAATAAGATAGAAGGTTGTAAGTTATTATGTATTTGGAAAACGTTTTTATTTCGTGACTTAAGGATGCACGTCCGGCTAAATTTCGAAATTATTTCTGGCACGTTCATAGAGATTGCTCTCTGCATACAAAATTTAGGGGAAGTAACGGGAAGTAAGACTGGACTAAAATCATATGGTCTTGGGAACGGTTTCAATAAACGATTATAAGTTGATTGCGAGAAACAGAAGCAGATCAGGCGGATGTCGAAATTGGCGGTCGCCAAGGGCCCCTAACTCGAAAGAAAAGAAAAATTTCAGGTAGTCTCTTCTAACGAAACTACCGCGGGTTATTAACGTAGGATTACTTATCGTTGCTTATCTCTTTTGTATGTGTATATATGTAAGTATGTATTATGTATATATGTATCTATATATATGTACGTATGTATACATATATATATGTATGTCAAAATTTAAACGCATTTTGGTACTTTTCTGTTTAACTATTTACTGCTTTTCGAAAAGATACAGACTGGGTTTGGCACGCTGCCAAAATTATAATTCGCGAGGACGGACGGACGGACGGTTTTAGCGTTTGAAATCTTGCTTTCCGAAGGACCGGTATGGAGGAACGTAATCCTACGTTAAAAGATAGGGCCCCACAGTCGTCTAGATTTGCGAGTTTTTATCTGATTCAAAGGAGATAAGAAAAACTTTATTAAAAACAAAACAATTATGATAGCGGCTTTTTTATTTTCCTTGGCAATAAATGGATAACAAAATAAATTTACTTTTAAATTGTGTTACTTAGGACGATTTAATGATATTTAAATTCATTCACCTTTCCTTTTTTCATGTACTTAATGTTTTAAATTTCATATCCCGAAAGACACAAAATTTTATTTGTCTTTCGTTGGCAGATACACCACGGCGGACATTGCTAATGTCAGTATTCTGATTGTATTTATTGTTTAGAAGAACAATTACTGCTCATTTTAACAAAATTGGATAAATACAGTGAAACTTTTTTAGCCGGCCACTCCTCTAAATAGCCATATTTTATTCAGAAGCGATTAAGACTCCATAGAAGCAATATTATGGAAAAAAACCTCGTTTCGACGGTCACCCCTCAGAACCGCCACTTTTTTTCGAAACCATTACTGGCCGCCATATACAGAAGTTTCTCTGTATATTAAATTTTGTGTCGACTTACGTACAATAACAGTGTAGGTGTATTAGAAATGCTTAGAATTAATCGCATGTATCAATGATTACAGTCTTAAGGTAATCTATATTAATTGTGCTTGTCCCTTTCTAAAATTTAGTCATCAATTTTGCTTCAGGAAGTTAAACCCTATACTTCAGCATTTTGTGTTTATTGTTTGTTTTGCAGCATTTTGTAGCATTTTGTGTATATTGTTACAGTTGTTTGTTTTTTCTACTGCATTCACTCATCACTGATAAATTTTGGTTCCGAATTGGAAATGTTAGAATGAATTAAAGAGGGAGAGAGCACTAATGACGAGCCTGGGATGGTTGGGAAAGGGGGTGAGGATTTTCATACTAAGACCCCCTGGGCATCCAAATCTCGCCATCATGGAGAATCTTACCCCCTTTCCCGGTCTCGTCGGATCTAAGAGCAGATGTCGTTTAGGCATTAAAAATTTGTAATAATTGTATAATAGAGGCCTTAACCGACGTGTGCATTTCAAATCTATAAATACAGACACACACACACACACACACACACACATATATATATATATATATATATATATATATATATATATATATATTTGTGTGTGTGTGTATTTATAAAATATAAATAAATAAATAAATATAAATAAATAAATAAATATATATATATATTTATATATATATATATATATATATAATATAGTCGAAACTCTTGCTTTGTGAAAGGAAATGCTAGGGACAATGATGGAACACTACATAGATTGTTTCCTTCAAATAAATGCAATCAATTGATTGCATTTATCTGAAAGTACACTATTTGAAGAATCTAGTTTTATAAAAAATATCTTCAAGATATTGACTATACCATTCAGTGGTGAATTTTTTGAGTGTAAAAAAAGAACCAACTGATGTATGTTTCACCTCTTTAATGGAAGTGAAAAAAAATCATTCGTTTTCTCCTCAACCAAATTTTATTTATAGTTATTATATTATTATTTCTTACAGTATGGTAGTTGAACTTGCTCGGAGGAATAAAACGTGTGAGATTATTGTAGAAAAATTTTAAAATATCTTTTAACTTAAGCTGGTTTTATCCAGGAAAAAAATATTACCAAAGGAAAAAAAAGAGATCGATGAGAACGACATCGAAACACCGAAAAAAAATATAGTTAGAAGTAAAATAAGAGCAAGTAATGGTTAGAGGTAATTGTCCGAAAGAATGTCAATACGTCTCAAAAACAAAAGAATATAACCGTCTTTTCCCAGAAGAAAACGGAAATAATTTTATTATTCTTATTAAGCATTTATTTTTTTATATCTTCTTATAAAGCATTTATTTTTTTAATAACGGTGTTTAAACCACTACGTGTATTTTATTTAGAATGTATATATCTAAATAATTCATTTTATAACTGTATTCTGGTTTATATTTTATTTCTGTTCAGCTTTTAATCCGAGCACATCCTTGCACAAGTTATAATGGATAACTGGCTTTTCAGTGCGTTGCGCATTTTGATGATAAATTAGGCCAGTTTCTACAATTTACTCGTGAAAAAATTTCTAGTCTATGTCCGCTTTAGATATATATATATAATTTAATTGCATGTTACATTTAAAAAATAAGAAGTTAAATCTCATGATTTATTTAAAAGTGTGAATACATCACGGAATTAGTTGATTTCAATGTACGCAATGTAGACACGACCACACAGCGATTATAAAAAATCCAAAAGCACATAGTGGTTATGCAGATCTGATTAACCAAATGAAAGTCTTAACGGTCTGATATCATGGGCGATAAATTTGTCTCCTACTTCACCAAGTTTCTTGCTTACGATGAAACTACGTCAGAACGGCTAATATCGCTATAGCCAATTAATTTATACTAGAAATTACTAATGAATAATTTACTTGAATCTGAAGATATAAAAGTAATTTTATTAAACTCTGTGGCGAAAGTATTGTCCCTCTCGCTACGAACTGGAGATAAATATTCAGTTTTTGGCTGAAATGGATATTTCTGTTTAAAAGTTATAATCAAGCCCTATAGATAACGCCCAGTTATAATTTCTGCGAGTCCACCTTTCTTACCTATGAGTACATTCGGTCGCTTTTAGCAGTCCGCCAAACTGTTTTCCGTAAGGTGTTAGAACTTGAGTGTTTCACTCCCTTAATCATAACGGTGGTCCTTACCTGTGATTTGCGTTTTCCCTGGTGCACGTAGAAATAAAAAATAGAACAATGTCTGAAGAAGATACATAATATATGAGTCATACATATTATAATATATAAGTCAAGAAATGTCGGCAATGCGGGTTTTTTCATAGTTATTTAACGCCGAACATCCTATAACTTTTCTGTAAACATCATCATCATCATGTTTGGCACGACAGCCCAGGGTGGGCCAGGGCCTTCAGTTGAAGATTCCTCCAGGATAGTGTATTTCTAGACCTGGTCTGCCAGTTCTTCACTCCAGTCGCTCTAAAATCTGATTCAACAGAATCGAGCCATCTTAGTTTTGGCCTTCCTCTTTTCCGACTAGTTAAGAGCCTTGCAACAAAAATCTCTACTGGATTTTTTTCATCCATTCTAGCAATATGAGAGGCCAAGTTCGTTATTTTAATTTCAAAAATTTTAATAATATCGTGCTCTTTAAAAAATCTATAGATTTCTGAATTAAAACGTCTCCGCCATAGGCCGTTTTCTTTGACACCATCAAGGATGCTTCTGAGAACCCTTCTCTCGAAGACTGCAATTCTGTATTCTCCATTTTTTGTTAGAGACCAAGTATCTGAACCATACATTAGGACCGACCTAATGATAGTTTTATAGATAAGAAGCTTTGTTTTTATGCGGAGAAACTGAGACTTCAATAAAGAGCGAAGTCCAAAGAAGGTTTTGTTGGCCAGTGAGATACGATTTTGAAATTCAGAAATGATATCGTTTTTTGCATTAACAAAAGATCCAAGGTAATTAAAACCAGGAACAGTTTCAAATTCATGAGGGCCAATTTTTAAATAATTGGTTGTATCATCAGATGGTGCTTTCTGTACAGGCATATATTTGGTTTTAGAATCATTTACGATGAATCCCATACGATTTACAGCCACCTCTAAAGAGGAGAACTCTTCTCTCAAGGCTGGTTTCCGTAAACATCAGATGAAAATATGAATAGCTTTTTCACAAGAAACTGATTTACCGGCTGTCAATAACAAAGACGAAGCTGATGAAAACAACTTTCTTTTCTTATATCCACTGATGTACCAGAAAAAGAGGGAAACCTGTCTAATACGTCGTTGGGCATCGGCTATTGAATCCGATATCATACTACAGTCTTCACGCTGATGTTAGTAGAGGCCCCAGCATTGAATTGCGATGTTATTTGCGCCAATGTTGCACTCCTTTCGCTTGATATGTTTGTCGACAGAAGACGCCGGTCACGGTCATTTAGAGTCTTTCGACGGCCACACTGTTGCTGTAGGTTTGATGTTTTACCGTAATTCTTCTATTCGAGACTAGTATATAGTCGAGGGTTATATTATTAGTATATCAAATAAATATACTAATGATATAACCCTTGAAATGGTCGAGGTTGGAAATCTAAGCTTTGGCTGTAATCACCGAAATGCCCTGACCCATCCCACGAATACCAACTATCATTGAATTCACCTAAATTACGATCGCCTGCCATGCTCATTGCTTAATGAGCTTTTTAAATATCCATAAATGTCTGTCGCTCTATGTAGGCTGCTTTTGGACGAAAATATTTGCAAGAAAGTGAGTATTCCTACATATTCCGAAAGTGATCGTCTACAGTTATTCTGGCACTTCAGTGTATATATATATATATATATATTTAAATATATATATATATATATATATATATATATATATATATATATATATATATATATATATATATATATATATATATATATATATATATATACACTGCTGGCCACCCAAATTGCAACACCGAGAAAGACAAGAGATATCACAACAAAATTTATTTTGTAGATATCATGTTGACCAAGTATCAAATGATTAAATTTATAGACTTCTGTGAAATGTGGTTCCTGCCAAAATCAGTAGCCAGAGTACCCGCCATTGTTGGAGATCACTGCTGCCACACGCCTCGGCATTGATTCAAAGAGAGTTTGGATGAGTTGTTGGGGTACAGCAGACCAAGCATCTTCCACAACTTGCAAAGTTGATCTGCTGTGGCAGCTGGGGATGGAATCTGGGTCAATCGTAGAGCAACCATGGACCACATGTTTTCTATCGGCGAAAGATCTGGAGAGCGAGGCGGCAAGGGAAGCAATTCAATCTGGCAATTGACGAAGAACCGTTGGACAATGCGTGCCACGTGTGGTCGCGCATAATCCTGTTGAAATATGGCTGTGGGCAAGCCCTGAAGGTAAGGAAGGACAACTGGCTCCAACACCTTGGAGATGTAGCGCTGGCTGTTTAAAGTACCGGCAATGCGTACTAGAGGTGTGCGAGAGTGATATCCAATACCGCCCCATACCATAATACCCGGTGCAGGACCAGTGTGGCGGTGCATAACGCAGCTGTTCAGCGTCCTCTCTTCACGGTGTCTCCAGACTCGAATGCGACCATCGTGGTGTTGCAGACAGAAGCGTGACTCGTCAGTACAGACTATTTCATTCCATTCTGCCGTCCACATCCTTCTGTCATCGCACCATTGGCGGCGGAGACGTCTGTGGTTCTGCGTCAAGGATAGACAAAGCAATGGACGTCTTGCGGACAGACCACTCTGCTGTAAACGGCGTCGAATGGTACGCGCAGACACTGGATGATGCGTTACAGACTGCATGTGCTGTGCTATGGTTCGTGATGTGACTGAGCGATCCGTCACTGCCATGCGCACAATTTGCCTGTCATCACGTGAAGTGGTGCGCTGAGGTGGATGCGATCGAACACGCCGTTCCGTCGTACCCTCCTGCATCCAACGATCCCATATCCGCATTACAGTTGTTTGGTTTCGTCCAACACGACTACCGATTTCCCTGAAAGATAATCCACAATCTCGGTAGGCCACTATCCTTCCTCTGTCGAACTTGGATACTTGATCAAAAGATGATCGCTGTTTTCGACGAGGCATAATTGATCGTTTTTTGAAAAAAACAGAAGAAAAGCACAATTGCCGAACTTGAAATCGTCGAAATCTCCAAGCCTTAAATAGCGCTTTGAAGTGGCGCCAAAGGCGCGCGTGATGTGCATCTGCGCTGAAATTCTAATCATTTGCATATCTCATCTCCGCTAATGCATGTTGTAAATTTCATGTTATTTGTATGTTTCCTTCAGGGTGTTGCATTTACAGTGGCCAGCAGTGTATATATATATATATATATATATATATATATATATATATATATATACACTATATAATTCGAACTCGGTTAATTCGAACTTTCGGTTAATTCGAACTAATCCAAAGGCCCCAAAACACTGGTATTGGAGTTAATGTTAAAAATATCTCATTAATTCGAACTCAATTTTTATCAATCCGGTTAATTCGAACTAAAAATTTGGCAAAAAATTTTTCTTTTTCCTCAATTAACGGAGAAAATACACGCTGTATTTATTATTTTGTGTGTCGAAATCACCTGTATTTTTTTTCTATGTAAGGAGGCACATACCCGCATTCCTAGACTATTGCATTTCCGCTAAACGTTAGTGGCTATTGCCCTTATCAGTGCTTAACGGACAAAGCGATTTTCTGTTATTTGTATCGATTTTCTTAGAATTTCAGAAAAACCAGTCTTTACTACAGATTCTAGCGAGCTGCGTCAGTTATACCTGCAGTGCAGGCAAGTTAATGTGATCAAGTTTTTCTTCCTCAGTGTGTGATGTGAAAGTGTAAAAATTCAGGATGTCTGTGCGTGGAAAGTACAAAACCCTAATTTTGGAGACAAAGGTAGAAATTTTAAAGAGAGTAGAGAATGGCGAATGTAAAACAAAGTTAGCAGCTGACTATGGAATTAAAAAAAAATATCTTGTCAACTTATTTGAAAAACAAGGAGTCAATTTTAGATTCATGGGAAAAATCAAAATTTGCTAGAGGAAGGAAACGCATGAGAAATGCATCCTAAGAATATCTAGAAAAAGCTCTACAGCTATGGTTTCAGGATGTTAGATCTCGAAATTTTTCGATAAATGCACCCCTAGTGCTCACGAAGGCTGGTGAATTGGCAAGTCGAATGGGTATTGACGATTTTAAATGCAGTGATGGATGGCTTTCTCGATTTAAGTCAAGGCACAATATTTCTTATCAAAATGTATGTGGCCAATGCTCTGATGTAAACGAAGACGTATGCACTAATTTCGGTAGGAAACTGCCAGGGCTTTTCTCTACTTACCTGCCGAAAGATATTTTTAATGCGGCCATAATGGACTCTATTAAAACTCTGAAAGCATTTATTCAGATGGATCCTTCATCTGAAAATGAATTGAAATGTTTACTTCAAATCGAGAAGTTGGCTGAACAATGTAGGCATCATAATCAAAACCAAACATCCACTTTACAGTTTTTCCCCAAAGTGTAATTCGTATTTTTAATTAAAGTTTACTTTCTACTGCATATCTCCTGCTTCATTTTATGATTAAGGCAAGTCTTTATTGCCTTTTAATATGTTAATTTTAGATAACATAGTAAAATATATTTTCTGGGGTTATACATACTAGGAGATTTTTCTTCTTCAGTGATACACTTTTAAAGTTATATATTTTCTCTTAACATCGGATAATTCGAACTTCGGATAATTCGAACTTTTTTCTGAGAACCTTGGAGTTCGAATTAACGAGCGTCCACTGTATATATATATATATATATATATATATAAAGCTGAATGCAGTTCCCCGGTCCAGCTTGTGACACAACCTTCTGTAGGGCCTTGTGACTAAAAAAATATTACTACATACCATATTAAGCACGAATTTTGGTTTTATTATACGTTCCATAAATATTTATTGTAGTTATCAAATAAATGCACTAAGTGCCCAGAGTAAAAGTTGATTTTTACACAAAACACTCAGTCGGATGCTTAAAGTTAAAATTTTCATTACATTTGAAATTTTTGTGGTAGGTATAAGTTAAGTTTGTGAAGAATTTTAATGTTTAAACGAAGAAAATGTATATTTTTAATGCCTAGGCTTGGGCGCTTGTATATGAATGTGCTTGAAAGTGTTTTTTTCGCTAAATTTCATCTTAACCAATAGTTATAAACAATAGAATTTCACTAAAAAAATAGACTTATTTTTAATTTTATGCTAGATGAAACAAAATATTTTTCCTTATTGAAAATTAAATGGGAAATACCAATCTCAAAATCAGAATAACTATGTCTGTAGTATTTAAGACTTAAAACGACGTGCGACACATTTTAGAGTTTGCAGGAAAAAATAAACTTTTGTATTTCTCAGACTTATGATGTATTTTTATACAGTACGGGGAAATACAATGAATTTTTATCGTAATTGTTATTGTTAAAAAAAAGTATAAACTAATAACCCACTTTAGGTATAAGCTCTAATCTGTTACACTTCGTTACCCTAAAATTGTATTATAGGGAAGTAAAACAGTAATATAAATTTGATTTAATGAAAAAGAAAAAAATACTGAAATTGTACAAAATGGATACAAAGTTCCTTAAAATAACCTAAATATATTATTTTTTGTGTAAAAAGAAGAGTTTTCGTCCAAGTGAGATTAATATTTTGGCATTGTGGCTCTGAATCTGCGCTGTTGCTATCAACAACAACGGTCCAAAGTTTAGACTGAGAATTAAATTCGTAGAAATAGGGCTAGCTAGCACACATAAGCGGGTTTCTCTGGAAATAACTTTGTCTCACGCCTGAACGCCGACTGCTACGTGCGGGCGATGCGTTATTAAAGCAACGCCACTTCCGCATTGAACTGTGCTACAAGGGTAGGGCCTTTTAATGCTTTTTAATCACCATAAGCAAACGGAGACGCTAATGAAGCCGGGGGATATTCCATGGAGCGAGAGCTGTTGATATATCAGTCTTGATAATCATGACGAGTTTACCGGGAAGGGGCCCGCTTTTTGGAAATTTCTGTTTTTATGATGATGAGGGATGAGTCATCGGAAGAGAAAATTAATTCGGAACTGCTACTCTCAGAAATTACTGTGCGACAGAACTGTTAGAGTGGATTATTTTTTTGCGTTTACTCTGTTCCAGGGTATTAGAGTCAAACTTCGCTGAATAAATAATTTATGTTGCAAACGCGTCTAGTGGTTCTCCGAAAATTATTTCCTCAACCTTCTCACACACATGGAAAAGGACTGTGACTAATGCTTTAATTTATTAACAAGTAAAGGTGCTGTCTCAGCTGTCTTGAAGTTACATATTTTCCCTGTCAGACCAAAGAATAAAAAAAATACCTAGCACTAGTCTTTTTGTAATGGTATGTTGTATATGGATTGGGGTCCTATTTTTTAACGACGAATTTGGAGCATGCGGAAGTTGTATATTTGATATTATAAGACTGCAGAAAAACATGCCGACCAAATTTTAAGCATTTTTAATCTGTCACATTATATCCAGTTTGTTAACTTAGTAATTTCCGATTGCAAATTATTGACGAGATGTCTTTTTTTAATTGGAATTTTAAAACACAATTTTTAATTTTTTGTATTCATCTAAATTGCAACAGTTTTTATTTGTTGTTTAAAGTTATTTTGTATCTAATCATGCTGGTTTTATGACTTATGTTTATTAATAGAAATATCTACAAATATAAGTCATTTGTTTTTAATCGTACTTAACATTTAATAAGCCTTTTTTCTGTTGTAAAATTTCTGTGAAGTTTGTCTATGAAGTATTCGCAAAGCTGATACCAAATTCGTAAATTCGGCCTCTGTCATCAGTTGCAACTCCCTCCCTTCCTTCCCCAGAATTGTTATTGATAAAATTAGATCTTTTGGATTTCCCTATTTATACAATTTAAGGATAATGGATAAAAATAATATACTAGACAATCCCAAGAAGTAGTTTATGCTAAAAAATATGTTTTTAGAAATTAATATATTGTTACCTTACGTCTATTATTTTGTTTCTTAATATGTATTATATCAAACTGTGGCGGGACGATGGCGGAATGTCTAGGGCACTGACATTCGACAATAGAGCCTGTGGGGTCGAGTTAAACTGCGTTAGTCCTTGTGTAGCAAAAAATGACCGTAGCGCTTCAAACTAATCAGCTCTTACATCTAACCGTACAAACACAAAACTTACCTTAAATTTCGTCTGCACAATTAAACCTTAAGCCCTTTAAAACAAATTTTGAGCTTCCACCTTCTTCGCCAGTCTTCAAGAGTTAGCCTTGTTCAAAATGTAAAATACACAAATCAAAAGTTTTTGATAAAACTCTTAAGCACTCTTTTCGTATATAAATTTTATTGTTAGCAAACAAGCAGTTTTCTCATAAATAGGTCGACAATATTTGTAAGTTGAAAATTGTTTATTCTCAGCATTTTTTATTTTGATTCTTGGAAATTATTCTTTAAAAAATCTTAACGGCGTTTTTGTTCACTCGTGATGTGTTGGTAAAATCAATACACTTATCGGGATACTAGGTAAGTCAAAAATTATCCGCACTTTCGCTGTAGTCATCTGTCGGTTGCCTGTACTGCTTTCTGCACGCGCAAGTTGAGAATACCTGCCTTTGTCGTCGTCTATGGAAAGTTTGACCTTCCTTGGTGAGTTCGTTTTGTTGTTGTAAAGTGAATATGGTTGCGCTACTCTTCGTTTGCACCAAAGATTAAATAACGTTGTGTGATCCGTTTTTTATTTTTAAAAATTTTGTCTGAAGCTGTATCAGGAGTCGAAATACATAGAAGGCTTTCAACACAATATAGGGACAGTGTTTTACCTCGAAGTGTATTCGAATGGATTGAGAAGTTCAAAAACATTCGGACAACCGTGAAGGGAGGAGAATCAGGACGCCCATTCACATTCACGTTTGCGTTTGTGCTCTTCGGTGAACTGTTTCGGAACCATCTTGCATAGATTTTTGGACAAACCAAGCCTGTTATGGATAATGCCAAATGCCATGATTTGGTTGAGACGGTAATTTTTTGCTTCACGAGGGCTAATTAGACCGGTACCTACTGCTTAAAGCGGATTCCGAACGGTTACAAACATTCATGCCAACAGTGGGACTAGAACCCATATAATCTGGTACCGAATGCCAGCTATGCAGAGCCAAGACTAATTTGCGTATGATTTGCCACTTCATTAATAGTCACTCGTCGGCTCGTCAGAATCATCGTATAGACTTATTCGACGTTTTCATCATTAGTGGATGTGGGTCCGCGTTCTCATCTTTTTCCTCTCTTCACGGTTGTCCAACCGTTTTCGAACTTCTCAACCCATTCGTATGCACTTCGCCGTGGTAAAACACTATCTCCACATGCTGAAAAAACATCGATGGATTTTGGCTCCTGATACAACTTCAGACCAGAAAAACCTTATCACACAGAGCTGCTCATCATTGGTGCAAACGAAAAGTGGTGTGGCCGTGTCCGCTGTGCAACAGCAGCAAAACAAACTAACCGATGAAGGTCAAACTTTCCATAGACGGCGACAAAGGCAGGTACTCTCAACCTGCGCGAATAGAAAGAAGTACAACCAGCCGACAGATGATTATAGCGAAAGTACGAATGATTTTTGACTTGCTTAGTAATTTGTGTTTATAATTCCCAGGAGTTTACAAATTATCAATAACCCCCATTTATTTGGCAGTTATTCATCATCAGCCCCCTTCCTTTTAAGATTCAGCTTTCACTGATGTCTTTAAGTCTGTTTAGCCCTCACGTAGCGAAAGATGTTCATGCTGTCCAAGATACATTAACAACCCTACTGGTATCTTGAGTTGGTACCTGCCTTTTGAGAGTTGTAGTAATTTAGAAACGAAAATAAACCGACAATAAATTATTTTCAATGTATGCGTCTGTATTTTTTCCAGTAAAGTATCTTTTAGTTTCCAACAGAGAGAGAAATCATGTGTCAAAGATGCAATCAGAATAAGTTTCTGACAGGATGTTGGAGAAAAGTCAATGGAAGAAAACCGAACTTAGTTAACTGTATTTAATAATTCAAGATTATAGGATTGGGTTGTTTTATGAAAATTTTATATCTTGAGATTGGGTATCACAAGACGTGTTTTTTTTTTTGAAAATTACATCATAGTTTTAATACATTAAATGTATTTGAGCATCTTCTACTTATTCTAAAGGGAAAATATCATAAGATAAACATCATATCATACCTGCCTTTTGACAGAAAAATTTAAGTGAATGTATTTATGCCTTTTGAATGTACATCTTGAGCGCTCATTGGTTATCTGCAGCCCTGGATTAATTTAAAATAAAGTTTCATTACATTTAACCTCTTTGCATGCATAGTTTCTACTCTTTTCTTTGTACAGACAAATTCACGTTTTCAATGTCCTTGACTGTCAATATCGTAATTAGCCCTACTTTTGTTCAGATATGATGTTTAATTCCTACTCTGTGACTCTTGATCTGCTACTGGCAATTTTTGGTTAAAAAAGTGCATTTAGATCGCGTTCATCGTTATGAAATTTGCGTGACACAGTGGCCGCAAGAGAAAAAAAAAAGACTTTACAAAACTCGCACGCAACTCACAGGAGAAATTGCTATTAAATTAGTCATTCTAGATATGCGTATAGTTCTTTGGCTTTTCTTTTCTTGCATTGTGTTCCTATTTATCGAGATTAATAGAAAATACGAATGTTATTTAATGTAGTTGTCATAATGCTTTACAAAAACCAGCCATGGTGAAAAATGGGTAATAAAATAAATTCCCCCCTTTTCTGTTTCGACTAGTCATCTTTCGTTTCGTTCTAAAATGAAAATTCTTTCCATCAAAAACTATTTCGAGCTGAAAAAGATTAACGCTGTAAATCAATTTGCGCTCTAAACCAATCAACCAAACTGAATAAATAAATGCATTAGAATTATTACTATTACCACAATAGATATATTTTTATCGCCATTTCGCAAATGAACGTCCAAAAAGAAACTGCCAAATTTGTAATTACCGTAATGTAGCGTGATATCCAGAATATGATTGTTGTACTATGTGATTTAGACTTAAAATGATAAGTTATAATTAAACATCACATGCAGGTTTTTTTTTAAACTTTTCTCATAATTCTTTAAGAACTAAAATAATACATAGCTGCAATCATGGCCGGTCCCATAGGCGAGCCGGTGCGCAGAATTGAAATAGGCGCCAAAATGAGGTATAGTACAAATACGAAATTTTGACGTTAAAAAAAAAGGGGGGGGGGGGGTTAGCGATGTAATTAAGCAGTTTGCTGCAATAAAGGTTCTGAGAAAGATTTTGCAATTATCTTTATGACATAACAAATTATGTTAAAATTTATTAATTTTTTTCTCATTTTTAAAGCTCTGCAATTTTTAAAATTCTTATTTTTTTTAAATAAGTAAAACTTTTCTTTTCATTTGATGCATATTTTACTCCAAAATTTGAAAAGGAGCCTTTTTTGGGGGGTTAAAAAAAAAGACTCCTTTTCAAATTATTTAAAGGTCGAAACTCCTAGACCAAAATTTTGGTTCTACTGTGGTGCTAACTTGCATAAAAGGAATTCAAAGCCACCAACTGGGTTTGGTGACAGCTTAATTTTTTTTTCTGAACTTTGAGTATCATGAAACTGCTAAGTTTTGTTTAGTTAACAAAAATACTTTGATTTTCTGTGTTTCTTTTGGGGTGGTTCTTGCAGCTTGTATGCCAAAGATAGAAAATCGGGTTCTTCTTTACTAACTGTTCATTGCTGTGTATAATTTGTAGATTAGTTACTGTTTCAACTGTTTTTGTTTCAACTTTTCATAATTTTTAGCATAACTTCAGTATGAGATGTAAATAGATAGAGATAATTATAATTGCACAAGCAATCTATGTCATTCTATAGTTATTAACATTCTTAAATATTAGAATAGTTTTTTATAAATATTTAAGAAGTTTCTAATTTCTTACTCAGAAAGTAAGAACTATGAAGTGAATACAGATTTTAACACTTTGCGGTTATGTTTAGTTCATGTACAGGTGCCTTGCTGGCAAAAATTAGCCATTATAAATGGTTCTTTGCTATGGTGGCTAAGACAAACATACAACTGGAAAGGATTAATATGAAGCAAATATATGTATACATCTACCTGTGTTACAATTTATTGACTGATAATATATATTTCAGATGTAGTTTTGTTGCCTATGATGGAAGAATCTTCAGTTGGTGTGAGATGTATAGTATTCTGATGGTGCCTTTTCACCATGGTTCGTCCTGGCTGCGATGAATCACGACAAGTACCGGTGGCTGAGGTTCGACCAGATAGTTGGGTCAAGCGAGCACCACCAGAGCCACCAAAAGACGATACAGTCACTCTTACTAAATCCCAGTTTAAGCAGATTCTTGAAGTCATTGGTCAAGTAAATGGTGAGTATTCAACTAAAAGAGAATCAATTTGTTGTTGCTGTTGTGGGTGAACTAATGGGGAGACACCTGTCCTGAGACCTTCGCACTGTATAACGCGGACATTGTTGACTACTATTTTTTTTTAAAATCTGAGAGCACCATACAGTTGAGTCAACATTGCTCTCTAGTTGCCATCTCAATTTTTGATCGAACGCTACCAGGGGCGACATCTGAGCTGCTCGTTATCTTCTCCCGCCCAATGACATCATAGAAATACTTTCCGGTCTGCAGATTTAACGTGTCCATATCCAGCCTAGACACGAAGGTATTAAATGGCGTACGTCGGGATTCGAAACTGATACCTCCTCTCTCCAAGTGTCTGTCAAAAAGAGAAACAAAAAAATTAATAATAAAATTTAGATGGAAGATAAAAATTGAACTGGTACTAGTAATTGTACTAGCACTTTACTACTACAGTCAGTAGCACTAACTGTACTAGTTATATAAAAGGAGTGATTCTGAATAGTACGATTTCTTTGTTCCTTATTGCTTTATTATTTTTCTTTTGTTGCTTGTTTTATGTTCTAGTCTGTTTATTTTGAAGATTAGACCATTCTTAAAAACGTCATTTAATTTATTAGTTTTGTTTGTACTACCAAGGAGGAGGAAATGTCGTAGAGTGTTTCCAGTTTTAAGTATCCATCGTAATTTTACCTATTAAAAATTTGACTTTTTATATATATGTATAGCTAAATTCATTTAGGGACTTTACTTTCTAATAATTAATTTCCTAATGCAATTTTCTGGTTGAAAATTAGATATTTTTTGAGTAATCTTGTATTTGATTGTTTGTGAAATTTTATCAATAGAATGATAAAACAGAATATGTGTTGCTGAAAAAAAATTGATAAATAAGTTTGTGTGATACATGTATTGAAGGTAATTTTCATAAATGGCACAGAGAACTTAACTTTTATAAAAAAAAATAAATGATTAATCAATATCCCATTTAAGGAATTTTTTTTTTTTGCGCGTGTGTCTGTTTTATGTACAGAAATCATTATAAAGATTCAAAATAGTCTGACCATTACTTTTAACTAGACTTCTTGTAATCGTGCTATTTACTACAAAATCATTGCAGGTGTGAATGGAAGTGAAAAAATATTCAATTGTCAAGAAAATCAGGAATTTCAATCTTCTAAAGATTCATCAGAAAATGGAGCAAGAATTTCAGAAGAATCTAAAGATACCTTAAATAATGAAGTGTAAGTTATTAATGGCATTATTTTTTTTCAATCACCTGTGAACATTCTATTTCAATGCTAATTCATTACAATAATTTTAATTTGTTTCATTTTAAATTATTTTACTGTGTTCTTAAACTTGTGCTCTTGGCGATATGATCATTATATTTTCTGCTGCTATCTGCTAAAACTCATTAAAAAAATAGGTTTCAAGTTTTTTATTTTAGTAGTTTTGGTTGATTTACATATTATAATTCTTAAATCATATTTATATATATATCCTTTGGTGTTAATTAATATATTTTTAATAATTTTTATATTTATTGATTCTTATATAAGAATTTTTGTTAATCATAATAACTGTATGTATTATAACTATTTTGAATTGTTATTACATTTGTTTATTTGATGATTTGAATTATTTTATATCAAGATTCTTCTAAAGTTAAAAAAAATAAAAAAAAAATATTTCAGGTAGTCTCTTCTAACGAAACTACCGCGGGTTATTAACGCAAGATTACTTATCGTTGCCTACTTCTTTTTTTTTCTTATTTGGAATTTTTTATATATAATTTATTTTGGAATTTTTATATATAACTTATAATTCACTATTTTATATTTAATTTTTAATAAATGACTATTTTTCCTAAAATATAAAATGAAATTTATTGATTTTAATCCTTTACATTTTTGCTTTGAAAAATTCATAAAAAATAAAAATAAAATATACAAATTAGAGAGAGAGAGAGAGAGAGAGAGAGTGAGTTGGTTGGTTTGTTGAATAAAAGAGGGCTGCGCTTTTTTGCGTGACAAAAATACGCTAATATAATCAATAGAAATCTACATATAAAAATCACGTTTAGAGTTGAAAAAATAACGTAAGGAACTTCGTTCCTGACAGGGGTCCCCCGACCGCACAATTTTTTTTTTTGACGCATTTTGGTGCTTTTCTGTTTTAATTGTTTACCGCTACTGAGTTTGGCGAGCTGCCAAAATTATAAATCGTGACGCCGGACAATTTTTTTCTCTCCGCAGGACCGTTATTGAGGAACGTAATCCTACGTTGAAAAAACAAATAAATGTAACTTTGAAACTGTATGGTTTTGATTGCGATAAAAATTACTTATCGGATCCATGTTGGCGAATTTTTTAAAAAGATCGCCAAATTATCGATATTTAGCGTAAGTTGGCAATAATTATCAACATATCAAAAGAAAACATTTAGCAAATTTATTCTAATTTAAACGTTATTAAATAAGGATTATATAATAAATAAAAAAATAAACACGTAACCTTTTTCGAGAAATCCTTCGCCTGTAGATTTACTATTTTTACATTTTTTAAATTAATTTTTCTTAAAAAATTGTATTTTTAGAATTTTTGGGTGTATTTATTTAGCTATCCGACGGAGGATAAACCCTCTATAGGGCTTCTATAAATAAGGAAAACTGCTCTTGAGGATTATTTTTGTGCAACTTGCGCCATATGAACTCTGCAAGATAAGAATTAAACTGATTGTTACACTTGCGAGTTCCACGCTTTTCCAGATCTTTTATTAATGGAACTTCACAAACCCGCAATCGAGTTTGTGTGAGCTCCAGAAACAGGATCCTTAAATGTCTCACGATGATTAACTGAAAGATGTATAAAAGTATACAGAAAGTACAGATGGTGGACAAAATAATACGAACACCTGTGAAATAATGGAAAATCTTTATTAATAGGGGGTTGGATCACCCTTTGACTGAAGTACAGATTTAATGCGACGTGGGATAGATGCATAACGGTCATGGACAATATTTAAAGGAATATTAAGCCATTCCGCCTGCAGAGCGGTCTTTAATTACGAAAGTCCGGATGGAGGTGGAAATCGGGAACGAAGTTTGGACTCCAAATATTGCCATAAATGTTCAATAATATTCAAGTCCGGAGACTGAGGGGGCCAGGCGAGATGTTCAACTGCATCGTAATGCTCTTCGAACCATCCTTGAACACACCTAGCAGTGTGGATAGGGGCGTTGTCGTCTTGAAAAAGCGGTCGCTCTCCAGGGAATACAGTCTGGACAAAAGGATGGACATGATCCCCTAGAACGCTTAGATAGTGATTGGATTTGATCCTCCCATGCAGAATAACAAGTGGCCCAAAACCGCGACAAGATATCGCACCCCATACCATAATGGAGCCACCCCCATGCTTCACAGTCGGAAAGAGGCATTCAGGATGAAATGCTTCTTTGGGCATTCTCCAGACATAAACGCGTCCGGTCGTCTGAAATAGGGTGAATGACGATTCATCTGACCATATTACCTGTTGCCACTGCTGTGGGGACTAGCCTTTGTGATCTCTGCACCATTGGCGTCGCTTGAAAGCATTAGTTGCTGTCACCAAGGGTTTTCGAATTGCCACTCTGCCATAAATGTTCGCAGCATGAAGTTCCCTTTTGACAGTTTTTGTTGAAACGGGGTCCTGGTGATGACTGTTCATTTCGGATGTTATCTCGGATAACGATTGCTTATGCTTTCGGGCTACTGTGCGCTTCAAGACCCGTCTATCCCTATCAGCAAGCTTGGACTTTCGGCCACTGTTGTGCTTTGAAGACGTCGTCTTACCCTCTTTCGTGTACGCTGTCATAACGGCTGATACCGTACTCCTTGCAAACCCCAAAAGGTTTGCTGTTTCCGTAATCGATGCTCCACTTAAACGCGCTCCAACTATCATTCCTCTTTGGAACTCTGACAGGTCTGACATTTAAACTTATCACAGACAGTTCGATAGAAGCATGCAACGTAGGTGACTACTGTTGAGAGACTGATACCTTCCTCTTCACGCTCACTAGGTGGCAGACTTCTGTTGCAGGTGGCGCGGCTGTACTGCAGGTGTGAAATACGTCATACTTTTTCACAGGTGTTCGTATTATTTTGTACTCCATCTGTATATTTTAATATACTTAAAGTATTTGTATTTCAGTATATGTAAGTTCTGCACGCCTTCCAGCAATCGGAGGCAATTATAGAACCCTGCTTGATGTTTCTCTTAATGACCTCAAGAAGAGTTTCCTTCGTTCTTTCCTCCACAACCTTAAAAAACACCTGTTAGACCCCCTTTCAACCCCTCCAAACACCCAGGTTTCAATCACTCTTTTGCCACGATTATATTTTTGCTTACCAAACTTGCTTTCATCGATTTCAACAATCGCACCAGGACCCACAATCATACTATTTTCATGCACACATACCTCTCTGCAAAAAGTCCAATCCGCGACACATTTCTCCGATACATCGATTTCAAAAGAAATGCAATCACGGGTGGCTTTTCGTACCCACAAATTCGTCATCATTAAAATCTGAATTATACTTAATTTACTCTCTTCAAACCAGCTATTCTTCCTCGCAAACCTTCTCACATGATGTTTGTTCACGAATCACTGTTTAACTTCTCAAAATGTTTGTGAAATGTTGTTTGTGAATGTTTGTGAACCTCATTTAAATCACCAATAGTCTGACTTCGGATTAAAACAAGCAATCAACATTTAATGGACGAAACACATTAAGAATACATGGTCAGGAAGCTTAAAGGAGATACGCCCCTCGCAGCTCTCAAACTCACAATAAATATAACATGAAATCCAACTGTTGCCAGAGCTAAAGTACAATTTAACCTGCTGCCAGTTTCACAAAATACTGCAGTAAAATAAAAAATAGGAAAATACAGTTACATGGAGTTAAACATTAGTTAAACATTCAGGATAAACGTAGGATTACGTCAGTATCAGGGAAGATGCGAGAAATCATGTAACAATGTTCATTCATTCCACTCTTACGACACTGTCAGATAAAACCATCATTCGTTTATTTTTTACCCTACTGTAACGATATGTTCAGTTCTTTCCAAATAGTAGAAACATAGATTACATAAGAATACGGAGTTTAGGTTTTAAAAACAAATTATTTAGTATATACAATATTTACAATCTCAAGTTAGCATGAATAGCACATTCATAACCGCCCGGAAGCACTGGGGAGTTAGGAATCTTCCCCAAAACAGTTGGAGTCCGATCCGACTACGTAAAACGGCACTAAGCCCGGGAGTTCAAAATTCCCAAAAGAATGTAAACTGGCCCACGGCCGAACAAGTGTGTCATCTTTGAGAAAAAATCAAAATCTAATCTTCTCTGCCTTCTCAGCTCTCCACGAAGACTTCGAAGCACCTCCTTCTAGGAACACCTTCGTCTTCTGTCATTCGTTGGTTCATTTGCTTGGAATCTGATTTGTCGAAATTAGTGACATCATCCACTTCAACCAACGTGTATGAATTTTCCCACGCGGTGGTTAAAAACGCATAGGAGCCTGACAGTCTTTTGTGCTTGCAGCGACTGTCCGGAAGCTCGGCGTGTGGTCCATTGCATGGATAGCACCCGTTTGCCAAGGGACAATGGTGAACTCCGCTCCAGCACTCGCAAGCCCCGATCAGCCACAGGTTCGACAACGGCTGTCAAACAGCCTTATCACACTTTTGTCGCATAGTCGATCAGTTCTGGTGTATCTAATGGCACTTCAAACATCGTCACAAGGTCGCTTACCTTGAAGAATTCCTATTCTTCACACTACCAAACGCACCTCATCCTTGCACACCGAACATTCAACCTTTGTCGCAATTAAACCCATTACCATGCACCACTGTAACACACACATTTTCCCCTTTCGCTGTAAATCATTTAAAAAACAAACAAACAAACAAAAAACTAAGTCATACTTTTCAGCCATGATTCCAATCACCCAAGTGTAGTTCTCCCAACGAAAACTCCAAGGAAATAAAGAACTGGGATTACGTTTTCGCCGTTTAAAAAAATACGAGGTTTTAAAAAATTACCAATAGCAATCAAGAAACGTGTTAGAAATACCCCACAATTCCATTGATCAGGATGATTAACCCCCCACCCCTCCTCCTACAAAAAAATAATAAATAAATAAAATTTTTAAAAAAAATTGACAAAATAAGGTTGCCAGAATAAAATCGTTATCGAACAACGAAATCGCCAAATTTGGCGGGCATCCGATAATGTAAAAGAGGAATACATACATTATTATACATTCTGTATACTGTATCACTCCAACTGCCAAGTTCAAAATAGTGGCATGTTAAAAAAATAACAAGTTTAGGAAAATTTGGTCTTATCATATTGTTGCCAAATCAGGTGCATTAAATAATCATAATATTTTAATGTAATTTTAATTTAATTAAATTTTTTGTGGGGGGGGGGTAAATTAAAATTCTGTTAATCTGTTTCTTGACTGGCATTATTCATTTTAATATCTGAAATGAGTTTCCTCTACTTGCACTTTCTTTTGTTTATCTCTTTCTGTTTGACTGCTGTTGTGAAGATAAAATTGATTTGTTGACATTTTAAAGCTTCTATTTGGGTATATATTTTTATGATTTAAAATTTTTAAAATTGAAAATTGATTTCTGAAATGGAATAGTTTTTTAGTTTTAAGTGATTTAGAATGATATTTTAAATCTGTGAAGGATTTTTTTCTTACTTGTGTTGTATCATATATCATTTTAATTTTAGAAATGGTATGAAGTGCATTTAATTAGGCCAAGTACTCATATTTATTGACTGAGTTACCCACTATCATAAAAGACTGAGCAATTTCAAAATAATTTTAGCCATTAAATGCGAGTTTAAAATATTGAAATTTAAATTTCAAGTGAAAATTTGTCTTGTCTACTTGAAATTTTGAAGAAAAACTGTATTTATTTTATAATGTTAATTTGGTTATTAATTTCATATCTCAGTGTCTTTCAGGAACCCTCCTGAAATTTTTCCTGTGATTTTTTTTTTTCTCTTTTCCCCATGTACTGTAATTATATCAGCTGACTGTAATGACATGTAAAATTATACACATGTACCGTGTGTTAGTGTGCAGGTATTAATAAACACAGTTTAATGTTAAATATTAATTTTTAAAAAATTACAATCTTCTCCTCTATGAATAGTAACGTGTGTGATATTTAATGATTATTTGTATGGAAGCAAAAGTTGATCGAGAGATTGACTTTTGAAGTTCTGTTATTTTGTTATATTTGTCATATTCAGTGAATATCTTCCTGTTAAATGGCAAATAAGATTTGTATTATCATGTATGTATAAAAATTCTTATTGTTTTTGTTTATTATTAGGAAATAATTTTGAGCAGTTTGTTATATCAATATATGAAATGAAAGTGAATGACTGTTTTTTTAAAATGAAAAACAGTAATCTATATATATAAAACAGTTCCGTAACTGACTGACTGACTGACTGACATAAAACGCACAGACCAAAGCACTGGACCTTAAGGGCTGAAATTTTGCATGGCGATTCCTCTTATAGTGTAGGGGTGCACTAAGAAAGATTTTTGAAAAAATTTTCTTAGATTTTTTAAAATTAATAATAATTTGAGGGTTATAAAATTTATATCATGAGAAAGATCATAAAAATTCCTTTAAAATGAAATCTCTTTCGAATCATTATCTCCCTTTTCTGATTTTTGGTGAATTTTTAAAGATTAATTTTTAGAATTTAATTTATTAAATGCTGATCACGTGATTTCTTTTTCTGGTACTTTAAAGAAATTTATCGTCAAGGGCATAACAATGAAATAGACAAAAAAAAAATTTTCTTGCTAATGCGGCAGACGATTGGACATATCCAAAAAATATTAAAATACAGTAAAAGATATGTTCCTCAAACAAGAAGAAGAATTTATTTCGAAAACAAGAATTTATTTCGAAAGGGCTTGAAATACTAATCACTATTTCAAATGATTGTGTTAATCCTTTTTATTATATCAGTACTCAAATGTAATAGTTTGTTAATTAATTCTGATTTATTTCAATTGGTATTTCTCACTGTTCTATATTCTTTAGTATGTCCCATTAGATTTAATTTGAATATTTTCTTCTACATTATTTTGTCTATAAAACTATTCCTTACGATTTTTTTATAAATATATTTTTTTTGCATCAATTCTATACATTGATTGTTGTATTTATTATATATATATATATATATTTATATTTATTTTTTTTGGCATTAATTGCATAAATTGACCGTTGTATTTAATTTGATTGAACTCCATAGCGAAGTGCGGGTTTTCAGCTAGTTTCTTATACAGTAAGAGAAACAGTGAAGTTCCTTAATTAACTGTTGACATTGTCATACTATTCATATTGACTGTGTCATACTTAATGGGGTGAAATAAACATGTATATATGTGGTATTGATTATCTCTAAAATAATAAACTATCAACAAATAGCATTTTGAAAATATTAAAATTATCAATTTGTTCTGCAATTAAAAAAAAATGGTTTAGTTTAAGACATAGAAGTGAAACTGACCTCTTGGTCAAGGAAATAAACACATAAAACAAATTTGATGACGGAAACACTGTAAGAATACTATCTAATAAATTATTCTTTTAATGATTAGGTACGCTGTTTATTTCTGCAGGTATCATATTTGGAGAGCACTGTAACTCTTATCAAATTACATCATCAAATTTGTGTCAACACAAGGTCACTAAATGAGAACAAGAAATATGTATTGCAATGACACATATATACAAAACCTTGGATTTTGTAGGCAGGATTACAAAGTTATCTTCATTTTTGAAAGCAACTGAGTAGTAAAAAGTCAATCATATTTGCATTACAACTTTTATTTTTTAGGGAAAAATGTATATTAATTGCTAAAAATCTCCCAAATCTTTAATTAATAAGTATGTTCAATTCTAATTCCTAACATTCCTAACACTTTATTTTACTTTTCAGTTTTGATAATGTACCAAAATCATGTGAAGAAAATGTAAACAAGTTGCTTGTGCCTTGCCCTTTGGATGTTGTGATATCTTGCCCAGCATCTCTGAGTTGGTCTGCTCCTCAGACCGAACTTTCACCTTCAAAATTATCCCCTTTAACCAAAATTGAACAAAAGCGACTTCAGTGGCAAAAAGAAAGAGGTAACTTTTTTAAATATACATTAGGATAATTTAAAATTTCTACTCTGTGCATGAAGAATTGTCTGTGTTAAATGTATGTTCATTTAAAATTATTTTCTAAACCATACTAATTAAAGCTTGAAAAATCCTTTTTTGCAGAAAAAGTCAGCCTTTTTCAAATAGAAAGCATTAATGACAAAATGTGATAGTTTTTTTCTGAATGTAGTGGCTTGTTTATGGACTGGAATGGCTTGGGTGGAAGATTTCTTTATATTAACATAATCATTCTTATTAGAGACACCTACCTTGTACAACTGCACTGACTAAATGCTTTCAGTTCAGTGATAGAATTTTTTGGTACTTTTCCATTAGTCGTGTGCAAGTGATATATCACCAAATATGCTTCACAAGTCACATTTTCTGTTGTTTTGTTTAATTAACTGTAACTCCCATAATACATGTGCATGAATAAACAAAATATATAAGTAACCATGAATATTTTATTAATTTAGTAAATATTTAGTTAGGAGACCAAAAATCTTTAATATCTTTCAATATGTCATCAACAGGACTATCGCCACAAAACTTCAGCTAGGTACAATTGCAAATGGTGACATGCTGTTTGCCAGTTATATCACCAGCTTATATCACCATATGGTACTTCATCACTATTGCTCAATCTTTTGTGTGATTGTGAAGAAAGCAAATATAGTTTGTGGTTAATTAGTTTCCAATTTTTATTCATGTGAATTTTGGGGTTATTTAGCTGGGTCTCTGAACTTCATGTTCTCTTAGATTTAAACCCGCTGATCTGCCCTCTTCATCCAAAGTTTCATGTGGTACAATACGTCTTCAAAATGTAGCCTATCTATTACCCATTAAATTATTTTCCTAGGGTTGTTGGATTGGCAACTTTTTATTCTTGCCAATGTCAATACTTCTTAGGACAAATGCCAAATGCACCCAGGTAACGGAAAAGTACCAATTATTTTTTTAACATAAGTTACATTTTTCAAAAGTCATTTATATACTGTCTTAGATATACTCCTTTGATATCTATTGTCCCTTACTATTGTCACAATCATGTATTTTTTTATATATGCATACCTTCAACTTTGTGTAGGAAGTGGTATTTTCTTTGCAGCATTCAGACCTGTTAAATGTTTCTCATATTGAATAACAAAAGGAACATTCTTGTAGTTAAAAAATTGAATAATGTATATCTATGTGTAAATAATATTATCCTATTCTTTACTTTATTTTGTAGCTGAAATGATTGATTGGAATCCATGGGGAAAACCTGGTGCTGGAGCACCACCAAAGAAGACACAAATTGTAGCTCCAATCACTCCACGACACAGTAATCAGGTAACTCTTATAAGTTATGTTTAGTTTTAATGTGCTTAATATTTTTGCATTTCTGGAAACAGATAGACTATATTAATTTTTAATGTAGTCTAATATGATCAATAAACATTTTATTGGTCACATTAATAAGTATTAAGAAAAAAGTCTAAAAGTTTTTGTAAACTTAAAACGCTTTAATATACAGATATTCCTCGACTTACAACCAAGATTGGAGCCGAGACATTGGTCGTAAGTCAAGTTTCAACGAATTTTTTTTTGTTTATGCATATATATATATATATATTTAATTTCACACGTAATTTAAAATACATTTATGTTTAGAAGACATAAATTATTCTTCATCATCACTTCTTATTATGTTAGTACAATCCATTGGTTCAGAATTTGCGACAGAAGATATGTTTAAAGTTTTTTTAACTAAGTTATCCAAGGTAGTTTGAACAGTTTGCGTCTTCTTTTCCTTGTATATTGTCTGGTAGCAAGCCAAATTTTCCTGAATGCGACAATTTACACTTGTCAATCTTTCTTCATTTGGATCCATTTCTTCTAATTGTTGTAGTTTTTTATTTATATAATGAAAAGCTGAAGCCATATCTGAAACCAATGAAGGTTTATTTTGATTTATCGTGTGAATATTGAAACTATTGCATCATACATTTTTATTATTTCGTCATAAATTTTTGAAGTATTGCAGAATATTGCATCATATTTTTTAATAGTTATGTAGTACATATAGGTATGTAATGTACATTCGAGGAACAGTGTTTTTGAGAATTTTTTCTTTAAATTTAAAATTCCGGTCATAAGTGCGAGCGGTTGTAGGTCGAGGAATACCTGTACTTGTTTTTAGTTAATTTTTTCCTTTTCTAGAAGTTGTTATGAAGAAAAGAGAGAACCATTTTTGTGAAAAATTTGCCATAATAGGTGAAAAAAAATGGTCGCAATAAATGTTTATTTGCCTGTATTTACAAAGCTTTTGGTTAAATAATGCAATTATAGATATAAGATTTTAATGGATTTTGTCACAATTTTGGACGTTTCAATCTGGAATCAAACTGGATTTGGGAAATTGTACTGTATTATTTAAATACTCGCATACTTCTATGCTTCAAATTTTCTATGTTAGTCTAATAAAAATAGTCTGTATGTATTACATATAACAATGCTTCTTCTTATAAAAATAGTACACCACAATGCCTCATTTTGTCTCTTCCAGAAATTTCTGCCAATAAACAATTCTGTTAATTTTAGTAAATGAATCCTTTACCTGTATAGTAACTTTTTCTTCTCCAGAAGAATTGCATATTTGTTTAGATATATTGTGCAGCATTACATAACATGAGCTACAATTTTGTTTATGTTTTCATTTTGGAAGACCCTCCTAACCAGGGACTTGATATCTTGTTAACTGCATATAACTATATTCATTATTGTAAATTCTGTTACAATACCATTTGTAGTTATTTTACTTATTTAAAAGGTGTAGAATTTGCATTTTTCATTTAGTTTTATAAATTATTGAATTTTTATGTATAAAATATACCTGGAATTTTAACTGGTAACCTCTACCCCCAGTATATATACATGTATGTACTTACTCAATTAAAATAAACACAAATCCATTATTTAAAAATATACATATTTCAGATACATTTCGATCATGACTACAAAAGTGAGTTATTCTCACTCTCACTTGTTACTACTTGAATTTTCTTTTCTTATGCCCATCCTGAAATGAATTATTACTGATCATGCATAAAAGTGTGTGATAGATTAAATACAGATTTTGATTCTGTTTTGCTTTTTAGTGACCTCTTCATTTTTTTTCTTTTTCTTTCTTGTTTTACAGCTTTTGATGGTTCAGACATCAGGAGCCATGCCATTCACTAGTACTGTGCCTACTGCAATTTCCAGTTGTATTCCATCTCCAAGTCATAGTAGAATACTAACGAGTAATTTAGAACAACACAATTTCTATCCACCAAAAAATTTCACAAATTATACATGTGTTTCCCAGCCAGTAAAACCAGTGCCACCAATGTTCAAAAGCTCTATTGCCTTTGGAGTAAGTATCGAGAAATTTAAAATATATTCATACATCCAGATGAGACACTTTAACACTGTGTTCATTAAATATGTTGATTCAATTGTAGTTTTTATCAGCTTACCTTAGTTTTTAATGGGTAAAAAGTGTGATTGTTGAAGTAAAATTGCAAGTTTTCCCAGATATAGTTTTGTAACTTATTTAACCATGCTCCTGCTGCTATTTTTAATACTTATCATTTTAAAGGATCCCTATTAATTTTGAGGGGAATAAGGTTGCCATGTGAAGGAAAAAGCATTTGCCATATCCTCGTGAAAGGGAGGGCAAATATTAATTATGGTAATAGTTAGAGTATTGCATGTGTTTAGAGTTTAGGATTTTGATGTCTGTGTATTCTGTCTCATCTACTTTATAATTTATACTTCAGCATTATAATTGATATTTAATTTCAAAGCCTGAAATATATGTGATTAAAGAAAGATATTACTTATTGAAAGGGCTAATATCAGTTTGCAACAGGCTAGTAACTCTTTTAATTTTTTATATTTTTTTTTGCATGTAAGTATAACAATTTTTTTTATTCAAGAAGAAAAAAAAATAGTTATATTTCCATTTTAGTGTTTCTGTTATTTAACAACCTGTTATAAATTAGGATGTTTTAAAATACATATTGTCAAAAGTTATTTATAGATTCATCTAACTATATAAGCCTAACAGAATCTTGATATTCACATTCTGCTAATCCTATTTTGCCTATAGGCTTATTATTATCAAACTTGCGAGACATCTGATCAAAAGTCAATAATTCTGATAAGAAAAAACTTTTTTTAAAATGAATTTTTCAAAAAATATATAAAATTGTTACTCAGGACATGATCATATGATTTCTCAAGATGAATTTTGTGCTAAAATACGTTTGCAGTACATGCATTAGTTAATTTGCATTTATATATGTTTTGTACATAATTTTTTCCCCTTTTTTCTGTTTGATAGATTTATAGATTTATTACTCATTTTTTGAAATTTTGTTTTTTTATTTTTCTAGAACGACAATGAATCCATTTCAAGTGATTTTTTTAAAAGGCAGCAATGGCTTCATGAACTTGGTAAGTTTTTTTATATTTCTCTCTATTCTAAAGAAAAGTGACTCCCACTGCCGCCGCTGTCAAAAGCTTGTCACGCTATCTCTTTCGAAACCGCTGGGGGTATGGGGTCGAAAGCGATAGCAATGGATGCAAAAAGATGGGAGGACCGAAGTAAGACATGTCTCATCTTCGTCGGACTTTTTAAGTTTTTTTTTTAATTTTATGTTTTGTGGGAAAATATTGACTTTTTCATCTTCAGATTACGATAACTTGCCAAGAAATGATCGTAGAATTTTTATCTTTTTACGATCTAAGACTGCAGACATTTCTCTTTCAAACTAGACCTCATTTGTTTAAAAACATTTTAAAACAGACCAATATTTTCATCAAAAAAAGAAACACAGTTTTTCAAGAAATATCGTCCCACATGTGGATGTAATATCGATGCTCCTCGAGTTTTTATCTTACAAAAAAATATTTGCATCATCTGGAACATATAAACCTCATTTCAAGTCTGTATCTTAAAATTTCGATTTTTAGTTGAATTTTAAAGCTGATAATTCAACAGTGATGAGAAGTCTTTCGCATAAGGGTGACAACAGTAAATGGATGGAAGCTGTTACATTGCTCGAGAATCACTCCTATGTATCTCGCTATTAGCTCTAACAGATGTGCGAGCCTAGGGGTGAAGCCCTTAGTCAGTTTTTAAAAATATTTTGTCAAAACCTAATATCTTTGATTTATGCAATTTTCCTCCTTGAGTTCCATTATCACATTTAATGAGATCTAGATTGGTTTAAATAAACAATAATATTAGATATGATTTTCCTATATGTAGCATTTAATGTCTTTAAAAAAGAAAAAACTTTCTTATATTTAAAGTAAAATTGGAGCTTTTGTGATGTATTCTTATATATGGTCAAAGGGTTTTTGGTCAAATGTCATCTGTCTTGAACTTCTGCAAAACTGGCGTAATGTCTCACCGTGCACTTTATTTCTTTTAATGTATTGTTTGTTAACATAATGCTTTTTCTGTCTTTATTTTTGGTTGTTTTTTTTTCATTGAGTTTGTATTTACTGTATTTCTGAGATGAATATATACAACAATGTATAAAAATTTATTTTTCAGTAAGACTTTTTTTATTCTTTTTCAATTTTGGATGAAGTATATCATGTTGATAAATTTTTATCTTGTTAAATTATTTTTTTGACATAATATTTATTTTTGAAAGTGTAATTTATAGTTTAAAGAGTGCATAACATACCCTCTTGTCACTTTTGGTTTAGAAATAAATGCGTAAAAAGTAAGCTATGAGAAACAAGAAGGCTTTTATAAACATCTGATTAATTTTGAACAATTATTTTGCTGGAAACTGTAATATTATTTCTTTAAGAATAAATTTAAAGAAAAAGAAGTTTAAGAAAAATAATTTTATCAGCTTGTTTACTTATCTCTTGTATTGATTGATAGGATTTATTTTAATAGTATAGTTGAAATTATAGGATCATTGTAGATAAATAATTGTTATTAGAAAATAACATTCCCACTTCCTGCAGTCTTCATTTTTATATATACAGTGGAATCTCGATCTATCGTTTTTCAAGGGACCGACTTAACTGAACGATAAATGCGGGAAAATGATAGATGTGGGAACATAACAAAGAAATATGATTGTGGGGACTGAGTGAATTAATGATGCATACGGGAAAATGATGATTTGGGGAACAATCAATCGAGATTCCACTGTATGTATATATATATATACACAGTGATTTCCACTTATAAGAATCACGTTTGTTATTACTGTTTTTGATTCTTATAAGCGGTTGATTCTTATAGCCGAAATTTAGGTTTTTGGACAAGCACCCACACACACACCTATATATACATATATTAGATAATTTACCATAAAATACTCTTTAATTTACGTTAATTCTTTTATTAAAATTTTTTTTATAATTTTAAAAATACTACTTAATTTCTAGACCTATAAGTAGATACACATGATTATATTAGTCCAGGAAATTGCATCCAAAACAGATACCAATTTTGCTAACTCTTTGCTGGATTTGCAGGAGATAATCTGTGTCAGAAGCAGATTTCTGTCTCGTACTTTAAAGCTGCGGATAATTCCCTGAAAGTGGCTGTAGCATTGTCCATGAACAGAATGATTTTTCTCTTTTTGTTTTTTTATTTTGTTGTCTAACTCCACCAACCAATCGATCATTATCTCAGTGGTTATCCACATTTTCATATTTGACTTCCACGAAACACTAAAATTTTGCACATTAATGTTCTTGAAACATCTAGGCTTCTTAGCTTTTCCAATAACAATTAGAGTTTCGAAGTCTAACAGCATATTGCAACGCAATTAAAGAGTGAGCGCCTCTTTTGAAATTTTCCCGCCACTACATTTTTCACCCTTAAAACATAAGGTCTTGCCCGGAAGGACGGGGCAAAAGAGGCCAGACTCATCAGCATTCAAAATGTTTCTGTCATCATATCCTTTGCACAAATATTTATGCTTTCCAATCCAATCTGTTACTTCATTTGAATCTACAGATTTTTCTTCACCACAAATCTGTTTAAAAAATATGTTGTGATGTGTCTGGAATTTTTCCATCCATCCATTTGAGGCGTTAAAAGTTTCTAATTTTGAAATGTTTGCCAAAATAATTGAAAGTTTTTCAAAAATACGTGTCCGCTATTCGGAATGTCTGTTATTCAGAGGAAATAACATGGATTGTCCTATATAAAAGGACTGGGACTCATAAAAATGTCCATTAAATAGAGGTGTCTGCTATTCGGGAGTGTCCGTTAAGGGAGGTACCACTGTGTATATATATATATATATATATATATATATATATATATATGTATATAAATAACATTTCCGTAACTGACTGACTGACTGACTGATAATGCACAGACCAAACCGCTGGACCTAAAGGGCTGAAATTTTGCATGGTGATTCTTCTTATAGTGTAGGGGTGCACTAAGAAAGATTTAAAAAAAATTCTTTCTAGATTTTTTTAAATTAAATTTTCAAGCTGTTTTTGTAACATTTTTTAAAGTTTGCATTTAAAATGAAAATTTGAGGGTTATAAAATTTGTATAACGAGAAAGATTATAAAAATTCCTTTCAAGTGAAGTCTTTCAAAAATTTGAGGGTTATAAAATTTATATCATGAGAAAGATCATAAAAATTCCTTTAAACTGAAATCCTATTCGAATCTTTACCTCCATTTTCTGATTTTTGGTAAGTTTTTAAAGATTAATTTTTAGAATTTAATTTATTAAATGCTAATCATGGGATTTCTTATCTTTTTGTGATACTTTAAATTAATTTTGCATTGTGTACATAACAACGAAATAAATTGACAAAACAAATATTAAAATACCGTAAAAGATAAAATTTAGCCACCAGCCTAATTGTGATGGAAGTTTTTTAAGAATTCAATTCAAATTAGTATGTTTTATGGATATTAACATACAAATTAATTGCATAAATTGACCGTTGTATTTAATTTGAATATTTTCTTTTACATTATTTTGTCTATAAAATTATCCGTTAAAATTTTTATATATATATATTGGCATTAGTTGCATACATTGGCCATTGTATTTAATTTGAATGTACTCTGTAGTGAAGCATGGGTATTCAGCTAGTATATATATAAAACAAGGAATCTTATTTTTTAGATTTCCAAAGAGAAGAACAAAGGCGAATGCAAGAGCAAATGCAATTGGTTCATGTGCCTGATGCAGCATGGGGAAATAATTGTAAAGATGAAGTGGAGAGTGTTTCTATGTCAGTAGATGGTCCAATTCTTCCAGGGGCTGCTGATTTCAATAAACGGTATGCTATTTGGTAAAATACTTACCCTCCCTCCTCCTCTGTATGCCATCTTTGCAGGTAAATGGATAAAAAATTGTTCAGAAAGTAGGAAATTATGCATTAAAAAAACAACACTTTTCAATCCTTTATTATATAATGATGGATGCTTGAATGATAAATTTTGATCATTTATTTAGATTTTGGGTTTAGTTTGAGAGATGGCAAATTAAAAATCTCCTTTTGCATGCAAGTTAATTTATTTTTTAAATATGTTCCATTTCTTAAAAATGCCATCTAATTTTAATAATTTTTGAAAAAACTAATGCTGATTGTCATCTGGGAGAATTAGTTTTGGATTGTGTTTATAACTCAAATTTTAAAAATTATGTTAGTCACATGTTACCATTGTCACTCATATTTTGTTTTTATACACACACACACATATATATATATATATATATATATATATATATATATATATATATATATATATATATATATATATATATATATATATATATATATATATATATATATGTATGTATATGTAAGTCAAAGGTATCTAATTTGTTTCTTTTTGCTCTGTTAGATCATAGGATGCTAATTAATCTCTTTTTTTGTTTCATTTTGATTATGATATAGAAAAAAATTAATGATGTGAAAAAAAAGATGCTGTTAATTAAAATGGAAAGATTAATGATAATTGCATAACTATTCACTGAAACAACTTAACCATATATTTTTTACTGAGAAGCTTTAATATTAATTCATTATTGCATGGTTAAATATATTGATATCCTTTTTAAGAGCTATCTTAGTAATTTATAGAGTTTTGTGTGAAAATTTTCCTCTGTATCCTTGACTTTGTATTCATGTACTTCTCCTCTGTAAATCCCCCCCCCCCCCCCAAAAAAAAAAAAAAAAAAATTAAAAAAAAAAAATCTCTAAGATGTTTATGATTTTTTGATTTTCTTGTGCTTTATATTAGTCATAACACACACAAAGAAAATAAAACAGAATCATAATAGTTTGATGTGTGTAATAATTCAACTCATAAAATAACTCTTTTTGCCTTTTCTACTGATCTTTATGAATTTATTGAGTCAGACACTCACAAGTTAATGTTAAGTGATCGATCCTATGTGAGAAATATTGACTGTGATTTTTCAACTTAAAAAAAAAAATTATTTTTTTCTTTCGGAATCATATATGCTTTGATGATGCTCGGTGGCTTAGTGGTCAAAAGTGTCAAGCTGCCACACCACAGGTCTAGGGTTTGATCCTACAACTGGGCAAGGTCAACTCAGCCTTTCATCCCTTGAGTGGGTCGAAAAAATGGGGACCAAGCATGCTTGAGAACTAAATTCTGGAGTCCCACTTCAGGTTGACCACCTGACTGTGATATATGCTGTATGGCACCCCAAGCCCATGGTTAAGAAATCAGAGATGGGCACTGCCAGCCTTGGTCCATAGCAGACTGTTGCGGCATGAGTTTTATATGCATCGATACATCTTCACTTTTTTAAAGAAGAATGTGTCATTTCTTTCATAATTTTGTTCAAGTGTTAAAGATAATTTTCTATTTACTTCTTTTTAGAAATTACATGAGAGGTCAAGGATTTCAGATGGATCCTGTGTCTGCTGCACTGGCTGAAGAACGGCGAATTAAAGCTCAGGAATACCAGCAGGCGATTCGTTTGCAGATGGAGGAGAAGCAGAACAGATTACAAGCAGAAAGGGAACGTAAGAAGCTGGAGGAAGAAGCAGAAGAAAAGAGATTGCAAGCAGAAAGAGCACGCATTCAAGCAGAGTATGAAGAAGAACAACTCAGGATAAAGCAGAAAGCTGTATGTTTGTTTTATAGTATATTATATTTTATTTAAGATTGTTAGCTTTATTGCAGTTGTGGGCATTTAAAATGATCATAGTTTTTAATTTGTGAGTTTATTAATGTTCTAATTTTCAGTTAACAATAATTTTTTTTTTTTTTAAATTTGGAGATATTGAAATATTACTTATGCATCAGAAGTAACTTAAATTTGGCAAATTCTAAGTGACATACAGTATTTTTGTTCTTCAAATGATTTAATTAAAGGTTACATGAATGTTTTTTATAAATGTGTGTTAGGAAAGATCTGAATGTAACCCTTGGTATGTAACTGTAGCATTTATTCTTAACACAAAAGTTAATATTCATGACTAAATAAAATCAAAAAGAATTAATTCTTTCTTTGTTAAAAACATTCCTGATGTTTCAATGTATCCATTGGCCTAAAACTGTCCTTGAAACATTTCCATTCTAATATGTGTGAAACTTGTAAATTATATACTATTTGAGTCATATGCATGTCATATATACTTGAATTGTAAATTTGATTGTTATTGAAGGTTTTATACTTTATATTTGTAGTGTTTAATTGTAAAAAATTTTTAAATGAATTGTAAGCTGTTACATAATTACTGCAGTCCTGAAAAGTAATTATAATTACTTATTTGTTGGCCCCACTAGACTAATTTTAACTAAAATTTAAGAAAAAGTTCGTGTGTGTGTATGTATATGTATATATATATATATATATATATATATATTTGAAGATGAAATAAGACACCCAGGTATGATCAGTTTCCTTTTGAATAGCTCCTACAAAGAATAATTTAAGAGTATTTCTGCAAAGAATAATTGATGGAGTCAGTTGTAGAAATAATTTAATGTATTCATTCTTTCATCTAAATAATCAGTATTTGGTTTTAGTGCATTCTTAATGTGAAGAGTGTAAGAAAGAATATGATAGATCAAAGGGGGAAATATTACAGTGTTATATATTATTTTGGGTGGGGATAATTTTATTTAGAAAATTAGTTTTAGTCCAGCAGCATAAAGAAGCTAAAATTTGATAGTTAGCAAACCCTGTTAAAAAGAAACACCATCATTGTCACTAATCATAGGCTTTGCTGAAATACCTGGTTTCTCTCTCTGAGTTTTTATGTAGCAAATTTTAAAGCCAAGCATCAAAATGGCTTCCATATTTATTAGCATAACATTTTGGCTTGCTCTTTTTTAACAATAATAATAATTTGAAAATTAAGTTAGAATGTGCTTATACAAGATGTTTCATTAATTTTATTAATGCTTATTGGACTGAAATGAAGGGAAATGAGTAAGATTTTATACTTTGAGTCAATAAAACTGTATAGTTAATTTGAAGTTTGTTGCATTTTAACTAAGTTATTTCAAAATGGCAACAAAATTTGTGTTGTTAGACCTTTAAACTCTTAATTGTTTTGGAAAGTAAATGTATGTTTACCAAACATGTGTTACAAAAATTTTATAATTTTGTATAAAATGAAAAGACTTCTCTGACTTTATTGCAAAATTTTACATATACCTTCTTTATATTTTAATAAACTGTGGAGTGGCAGACTTTGTGATTATCAGGCAGTTTGGTTTTACTCTCTGAATTTAACATACATCATTATTTATTCATCATGTAATATTTTTTATCTGCCTCTACAAGATATATAATTTTAGTAAATATGAGGAACATGATAAGGTCTCTTGCCAAGCCCTTTTTTGTGCAAAATATTTGGCTTGTTTTGTGGGTTTGCCAGAAAGAGTAGTGTTAATTTACACTATATTGTTCTTTGATTTGTAATGTCACATTGGTGCCATATTGCTACAGGTTAGCGACCATATCATGTTCTTCATATTAACTATAATTTTAAATATTTTACTTTAATATCACTAAAAAGTAAGATTTATGCTGCAGTCAAATTTTCTCATTTATAATTCTTTTTCCCTGATTAGTTTAAAATGTTTTTAGTGTTACAATTGTTAAAAAGTTTTTCATTATCTGTGTGTTATTTAATACTTTTTATTTACAGGAAATGGAGGAGAAAAAACAGCAAGCTTTAATATCTGCTGTTCAGCAAGCTCAAGCTCAAGCAGAAATGGATAAAAAGTCTAGAAAAATTCAAAAATTAATTCCTCTTCCAGCTGAAAATGTTGAATCTCATGGTCCAACTCTTAAGGCAAATGATGGTACAAATATGTCAACTCTATCATCTAATATTGAAGAAAATTTAAAAATTGAAGGTAATTTATTTCCTAAAATTCTAATCACCGTACTTTTATGCTTAAAATATATTATTTTTATTAAATTTTAATGAAATACTTTTATGTTATACATCCAGAATTTTTAAGCTTTTATAATCTATTATGAAGGAATCAGGAATATAATATATCTGTCATATTATATGTTAGGTGAAATTGTAAACTAATTTAGTATGTTCTCCTAAATGATATCCTATGGTTCTCAAAGAATTTTTGGATAGTTTAAATGTTCTGTCAGTTTCAGTTATTGAGTTTTAAGGGAAAATAATTGCTTACTCTCCGAATTTCCAGTTTTGTAGGGTTATTTAAAAAAAAAATTGTGATATATTGATCTACAGTTTGATTATCATCAAAATCATTAATTCACATGAAGATAATATATACTAAATTTGGTGAGACTAAATCAGGTTTTTGAAAAATTAGATTACTTACAAGAAGATTTTGGCAAAATTCAAAACACATTATTTAGGTTTCTTAGAAATTAAAACTCATGTTTTAAAAAAAAATTTAATTTCAGAAATTGTAAATGCTGAAAAAGTTTCCGTTTCCTTTTAACCTGGTAAATTAAATGTGGCTATAAAAACCTTATCATTAAAATCTGGAAGAAGATAGACAAGTTTTGGCCAAAACATTTTGCTTTCTTTTCTATGAAGATACATGTTTTGCTATGTTATGTGTGGGGTGTATAATAGCATAAATACTGCCTAGATTTGCCTTGACTTACCTTTCTGTGAATGTTTAAAAAATTTTAAATGCTGTTGGTATACTGTTGTTATCAAATGTTTAAGAGTGTTGCATCTCAACAGTGATACCATCATACAAAAGCCATAGTTTCATATGCAAGATTGAACAGTCTCATTAAGGTGGCCCGGTTGGCAAAGGCGTCGAGCTAGTGATCTGAGTGTTATGGGTTTGATGCCGGTTGCTGACAAAAATCACTGCCATGTTCACTAATTGTGGCTGGTGCACGTTAAATCTGTCGTAGCTGCAATGTCCTCCAAGTTCTCAAATTTACCTCTGAAGGTGCGAGGTCAAGTGTTCTGGTCTTGTCACTTGAATCGGTTCTAAATTAGGGGACCACCTTGTAGGGGGTTATGCTGGCCACCTATACGGTGCCCCTTAAATGAATGGCCAGCAGTCTTGCCTTTTACTGAGAACAAATGGCATCATAGCCAATCTTCCGGGCATTTGTAATAAATAAAATAAACAGTCTCATTAAGTATTCATGGAAAATCCTCATGCCTATTCAATATATGGTTAAATAAGATGGGAAAATAATTTTTTGATATTAGTGGATAGACTTAAGGGTCACCATTAATTGAGGGATTCTCAACTCAACAATAATTCCTTTGTTCAAAAGCTTTGATTTTTTGTGCCATCTTAGGTGGTGTTACAGTTTTTGGAGGAATTCATGGAAAATCCTCATGCTCATTCAAAATATGGATATGATTGAATAAAGATAGGGAATAATTAAAAAAAATTGGATAGGTAGATAGATGACTTAGGGATCAACTTCACAAGAATAGGTTGTCAAATTTGTAATGGCTTGGGTCACAACTCTTCTGTTATTCTCTTCAATTTAAATGAGCTTAACTTTTAAAATCATTACTGTTTTTCTTTAATTTTCAATTTACTATTTGTATTATTAATTTTAGAAGCATGACAATTATAAGAATAACAATTATGTTCTTAAATATAGATTCTGAAGAATCAAGACCAGTCAGAAAAGAAATGGTTTCAAACAAAGAATCAAGTTCTAATGCTGAAACTGGTTGTAAAAAAGATCTTGGTATACAGACAGTGCCTGTATCAGATCTAGAAAAAAGTTCTACATATGTTGTGGATAGAGTTCTTACACCATCCATATTTCGAGTGCGAGCAAAAACTGGTGGACATGGAAGGGAGTTTGGGACACAGACTGATATTCATTATGGAAAATATTCAACTGAAGATGCAGAATCAACTGAAAGGTTAGAAGATGTTTTATTGTTGACTATTTTAATTTGAAGTTCTTTAATATTTCATAATTGTCTGTTTTAAAAGCTTTTTATTTATATTTCTGTTAATAAATTATTTTTGCCAGTTGTGTATTATTGACAGCAAGTGTCATTTTATCATTTAAGCTGATTTTAGAGGTTAAAAAATTAATTTTAAAGGCTAGTTTTGTTAATTTAAAAAGGTGTTATTCATAAACTTTTTATGAACTTGCTGTTTTGAGACACAGAAGTTTACTATGTCTCTAGCATGTAAGGAAAATGTAAGTGTTAAATCTTTTGTTTTATTAAACTGCCTCTGAAGCAGTGATCTGGTTTTAAACTTTCAGAATATATCTAATATAAATATTGGTGTTACTATATTAAATCTTGCTACTGTGTGTTTAAAACATATGTGTTTAAAATTTAGTATTTTCACATTGATACAGTTGACTTATACTTAAACATTGTAATAACTAAAAGTGTAATTTTAGCTGATTTGTAGCATTCTATCTAAACTAATACCATGTTAACAGATCAAGTTAGTTTACCCTCAACTTCATCCATATCATACATATCCACTTTGTAATATATTCAATTTTATTGAATAATTTTTCAAAGAAATCACACCTCTTCTAGAAGAGTGTTACATCTCCGAAATTTTTGATTTTGAGATAATTGCACCACAAAGCTCTATAAGAAGTGCTTCTCATACTCAAATAATGTTATAAGCCTAGTACCAATTCAATCTCTTAGATGGTGCTTATTACTCTCTTCCACAATTAGGAGGGGGAACTTGCTCATGCATGAAGAACGAAAATAAGATTTTTGTCAGTACCTAATGTTGTTGTATTAAAATGTTCCTGTAATAAAAAGTTCATTAAATTTTATTTGGGAAATAAATGTTTTTATTTGGAAAATAAACTTGTATTTTTTCTAACCTGCTGTTCATGTTATCAAGGTTTTTTTCTTTGTATTGTGAAAAGTTTAGATAGATTGTGCATTAGCATAGAGATATGACAGTATTCCCTCAAGCTTTTCAGTCCATGTTGACAAAATGAGGTTACTAGAGGAGGGTTATATCTTGTAATTAAAATTCAAAATCATGCTTTAAAAATTGAAAACAATTTTAATAGTGTATAGTTTTGCCTTCTGAAGTGATTTGAACAATAAGTTTCCCCCAAATTATCATAGGCATTCATAAAACAAGAAGTGAAATTTCGACATATATCTTCTTTAGCTCTTTCTGAAAATATGGCTATTTTGAGATGTAACACTCTTCTACCAGAGGTGCAAAATGACATTTCATAAATAAATGAGTGTTTCCTATCAATTTTAATTTTGTGCACTATATTTATATCTTAATATAATTTATATATACATTTTAATTCTTACAGCAATACAAGTTCTTTTCATAATCCCATTGGGAAACGCTTAGTTCGTGTTCAGCACAGTAAACCATACAAGGCACAACGTCGAATACAGTGTACTGATATGCTTCCCAGTGAGCGGCCAAAATGGGGTGTGAATCAGCCCTCAAAGTCATATGTTAGGATGACTGAGAGAGATCCACATTTCACCAAGCGTAAAAAGATGCAAGAGCTTAGGAAGCAACACTGGGCTCGAGAACTTGCAGCTCAGAAAGCAACACAGTCTTCTCGGAGATCAACAGTATCTTATCCAAGTTTGCGAGGACGCAAGGCAGCGAGTAGTTCTGATTGTACTATTGGTTACAGTAGCTCAGAATTTGAAACAAAGTAATTATAATTTAAAGTGTTTTGAGTTTCTTAATATATTGAAAACTGTTTACTAGATTCCATAAGTTTTAAAATGAATGTCATGAGTTGTCAAATTCATATCAGAGTAATATGTATGTACTAGCTGAATACCCATGCTTTGCTATGGAGTACATTCAAATTAAATACAACAGTCAATGTATGCAATTAATGCCAAAAAATATATTTATAATAGATATAATGGTCAATGTATGCAATTAATAATAAAAAAATATATATTTATAAAAAAATTGTAACAGATATTTTTATAGACAAAATAATGTAGAAAATATTCAAATTAAATACAACGGTCAATATATACAATTAATTTGTATGTTTAATATCCATAAAACATACTAATTTGAATTAAATTCTTAAAAAAACTTCCATCTCAATTAGTCTAGTGGTTAAATTTTATCTTTTACTGTATTTTAATATTTCTTTTTGTCAATTTATTTTGTTATGTACATGACACAAAATTAATTTAAAGTATCTCAAAAACAAAAGAAACCACGTGATCAGCATTTAATAAATTAAATTCTAAAAATTAATCTTTAAAAATTCACCAAAAATCAGAAAATGGAGGTAGAGATGAAAAAAAAGATTTCATTTTAAAGGAATTTTTATGATCTTTCTCGTGTTATAAATTTTTATAACCCTCAAATTATTATTTTAAATGCAAACTTTGAAAAATGGTACAAAAACAGCTTAAAAATTTAGTATTATAAAACCTAAGAAGAATTTTTCAAAAATCTTTCTTAGTGCACCCCTTCACTATAAGAAGAACCACCATGCAAAATTTCAGCGTTTTAGGTCTAGCGATTTGGTCTGTTCATTATCTGTTAGTCAGTCAGTTATGGAACTGTTTTATGTATATAGATAAATCTGCTGAGTTTAAGCATGTTCTCAAGTACAATAAATTAAAAAGTTTAACTGACTATTAAGATAATCTAAATTTAAAATTCCTTGCCTGTGAACAACACTGCTTAAAAATAAAACATTTATTTTTTGGTCATTTCATCGCAAATTTTAGTATTTTGAAAAATTAATATGCTTGGGTTTCAAGTTCTTTATACTTATATATATTGTAAATTAAAGTCAACCTCTTTCTATGTACTAATTTTCCAATGAGTAAATCTCATTATTGATATAAGTATTCTTTTTTTTTTCATTTCAAATTTAATTTATCTGGATGTAAGCAGCATGCTTTAAATGCAGTATTATAAGTTTGGTAAAAATTTCTCAGATTTGACTGAAATGTATAGCATATAAACAAATTATTTACTCTATGATATTTGAAAATTGGTATGGGGTCTGTATATCTTTGTGTAATAGGAATCTATAGCTTTAGTGGTAGTACATAAACTTTTATTAAAAATTATCTTTTGTGTTTTACAATAAGTCTCAACTGTTATTCATCTGTAAATATATATGCATTAGAAAATTACAATAGTCAATAGCTTTTGATTTAAAACTGTTGGTTATTACATAAATGAAGAATGTTAGTATTTAACATTTTAACTAATAAATTTGAAAGATGTGTCCATATATCATCCTTAAGATCCATCCTGAGTTTTAACCAAGGGTTATTTGTAATTATGGTAACAACAATGATAATAATAGTTATAAATATGTCTAATGCGAAATTTTTATAAATTTTGCTAGCATTTGCAAGGGATGCAGTCGATGCATTAAAAAAAAATAAAAATACCCCTTCTCTGAGCTTTTTTTTTCATATAGGTAAGGATATATTTACATAACATAGTTAAGGGGTTAAAATATTAAGCTCACCAATTATCTTCTAGTGACACACTCATGCATATATTTTTTAATGCTTATGGGGATTAAGTTGTTAATTTCATCAGGTGTAGAATAGTTACTCTTAAGTGCATGTAGAAATATTTTATAATATAAGAAATTTATTTTTTAAGTTATTAAAAAGTGTCTGTCCTATAATCTATCAATTTCTTTCTATTCATTAATATTAATATCGGGGAACTCATTGACATGCTAGAGTGTGCATTTTATCTGCTTTTAAAAATCAGCAGGCCCTCAAACTGTCATGTCTTTTACATCTCTCAGTCACTTCATTCTTCCCACATATGTATTGCCCCACTTAGGAATGCAATTATGTGCATATCTATATCGCATAACTGCATGCTCTTCCTAGTTCCTGAAGGAGCCTTTGTAAGATTGGCATCTCATGAACTGACAAGCTTGGAGTAAATGTAAAGAGAGAAAAATTTCGTAATGTAGTTTTATCAGCAAAATATACTGAATTAGTTTTAAATAAAAGAAAGTATTAAAGTTTTGTTTTTTATCCTCAAATTATTGAAAGAGGACCTATAAATCAGACCACAGACCCCTTTCCTTCTATTAAATATTTAGATTTATACAAAAATTTAATTTAGGGAGTCCCTAGGACCCATAAATTTCTGAAGTGTGATCTCTGAATATACAAGGGTTGTAAATATAGTAGTGGCAACGTAGCCCAGAAAGTTGTAGAACATTGTCATGTGCAAACAGGATATCAGAGGAGTGAGGTCGAGCTATTGTCGATGTGTAGAGTACATAAAACCATCGATCCAGTTGAAGGTGTAGTTGCTGCATTTCGTTTAAGTGGACAGTGTTGTTTCTACCACTCTAAATCATGTTTACAAAAAGTGATCAGCAGTCAGGGATTAAAATCGAGGTTGCCTGTGGTTACAGCACCATCTGTACCCAGCTATGTGGCGTAAATGCCCACGTTTATTGCGTGACAATCTCCCTATCATGTTGCATGACAATGCTCGTTGTCTTGTTGCATGAGCTGTAAATGATCTTTTGCAACGGCAGTCTTGAGAGTTGTTGGAACACCCTCCATACTCCCCTGACACGACCTCTTTCTTAAGTTGAAAGAACCCCTCCGAGGCATCAGATTTCCTGACGTGCCGTCTGTGATCTGAGCAATAGGGTGCTCCGTCGCTGACAACAACACACAACACCTTACCAACGATATACTATGGCTTCCTGACTTCTGGCAAAAGGTACAAGTCTTTGCTGGTGATTATATTGAAGGAATGTTATATAATTTTGCTTGTATGTTCATTAAAAAATATTTTCCGGGTATGTTGCCATTACTTTATTTACAACCCTTGTACATCAATTTCATTAAATGAAATTTAAAATTATTTTATTGTTCTAGATCATGTCACCACTTAAGAAGCAATTCTACTCCAAGATACCAGCAACCATCTGGTTTCCGTTCAGAGTGTGGTTCAGCAGAAACTATAGCTTACTTTAATTACAGTCCATCTGCTCACTGTAGTCGAGTTACGAAATCTGTTCTTCAGCGTAGAGACTCACAAAGCTCTGATAATCTTCCTTCTATTATCGGTGGTTCAGAGCCATCACCAGCGCATAGGTTTCAAAGATTTCATAGCTTGTCTTATGGTGATAGTAGTTTACCACCTATGCGCCGCAAATGGCACAGCCAAGAGACATTTTATCCTGCCAGCAATTTTCATTCTTTTTCACCACCTCATGTGCCTGGTGTCTATCCTCGTGTTCTTGGGGAGAGTTATCGCTATGAACTCCCTCCACCCCATGTGCCTCAGAGACGTAAATGGAGTGATCAGGAAAGTTTTGATTTGGAAAGTGTTGTTAGGTCAAGAGTTGCTGAAGAGAGTAGAGCTTCTTCTGCTGACAGCAGTGAAAAGAGTCAGAGTGCATCTGCATCTTCGGCTGGAAGCTCTAGAGAGAAGTCTGCTACAAGTCAGGTTAGTTTATATAATTGTAGTAATATATTATTACAGATTTTTAACAATTGAAATTGTCAATATTTTATCTGAATCCTTATAATTCTTTGCTTCTGTAATACTGTGGATTAAATTTTCTCCCCACTAGCAATCATTTTATTTCTTTAATTTTGGTTACTTGGATCTGTAAAATTCTGGTGATTAACATAAGTGTTTTCAACACATACTATGTAGAAGATGGGAAAACTGTTATAAGCTAAGCTATCTATCTGGGTTGGGAATTAGCTTTGCAATGGATTTGTAGCCATTGTGATATTTTTGGAAAGGAGAAGGCTGATACATTCCAAGAATAGCTGTAAGCTTCAAGAACCATCTTATCCCTTGCCTTACCAACAAGCTTGTTCAGGGATAATAAGGATCATCCACAATTTTATGAAATAAACAAAGAGATGATACTATAAATAAAATTTGGTGTTTTGATTCCTACCCCTGTTCCATTAGACTGGTCCTTCGTACTGGTCATGACTTTCTCCAGGGACTCTCAAACCATTGGTATACTTGTCTCATCTAATATTGTTTGTCTAGGGAGACTATGAATTTTAATCACCTGAAAGTTGTAAGGCATTGAAAGACTATAATAGTTTTATTTCTGACAACTACTGTTTTGGGTTAATCTTTATTGGACTGTTCAGGGGAAGATGGTTAATGTAACATAGGATGAAAAAAGAAACATTTTTCTCATCTGAGATTTGTGTGTATGCTTGTCAGTAAAGATTTCATTGATTAAAAATTAGAAAAATAGTAAAAAATAAAGAAAATAGATTGATATGTCTAGTCAACATTAAAAAAAATAAAATTACAAAAATAAACCTATTAGATTATCTTGTCCAGTTGTGTCAAAAGAACTGTAAAAAAAAGCAGGAGCTTAATGAGTTCTAAGTATAACATAATATAAAGTGTTTCATATTAAAGTCTGTGACAACTCAGGTTAGTGTACATTATTTTACATAATAGGGTTATGTATTTGTTGTATTGTGATTTCTTAAGCAAAAACATTAGTTTCTAAACATTCTTCTCTTATGCTTATCTCCCTTTAACTGTACAATATTTTTGTTCCCTTTCTTCAAAAATAGAATCCTCTTGTGTGTCCAGAAGTTGTAACGGGAAGGCCTACACCACGTCAAGATAGAATTTTGCAAAACTTGTCATCGCTGCGACAGGTAATGCTCATTTAAATATTTAGTAAGCATAAGAAGTAAAAATGCTTTGTGTGAACTAATTGCTATTCACAAAATCTGACTGTATTTGGTCTGAAGTTTCTGTTCTAATTATTGGTTCTCTGATGTTTGGATTTTTGCCCGTATCAATAAAGGACAAATCTTTAAATATATATAATTTTTTTCGAAGATGTTTATAACAAGTATTATGTAAAAGCATGTATTAAAACTTAATGGCTCTAAAATTTTAGATGCATTGAGAAAGTAAGGTTCCACATATAATTTTTTTGTTCTAGTATTGTATTGTAAAATATGAAAGTATTCTTTAGATACAATCTTTATTTTCAAACAAGATCTTTTACATATAGAATTCCTTAAGATAATTTCCTTAATTTCCTTAATTAATTAGTGTTTTAGGGTGTTTGTTAGTTATATATATATATATATATATATATATATATATTAATATTATATTATAATGGTCACTGAGGCATATATGCTGTATCACTGAAAAAACTGCACAGTGGTATTCAGAACATTGCTACCTTCTCACTGAATTATAGACAACCTATGGTGTTTGATCCTATGCCTGTAGGGAACTTTGTTTAAATTAGTAAAGAACACATTTAAAAAAAGCTACATTGTGAGCGAAAAAAGTTAAAACTAAAACTAAAGGAAAATTACACCTTCATTACATTACTATAGACTGGGCAGGACTTTTCACCTGTTGCTGTGAATCAAAGGTTTATGCCAGAGTGTCAGTATAAGTTTATATGATTGAGTGAACCACAATTAGACAATATCTATCATAAGTAATAGCATCCTCATGCACACTATAGACACCAAAATTTAATATTAAAATTTTGGTGTTGTTGCTTATCCACCCCAAATTACTCTTTTTATTAAATCATATTGTATATGTTTTCTATCTTGACTTTTTTTTTGGTGATATGCTTTTGCTTTATCTTAAAAGGATTTAACCTGAG